>JAHRHZ010000076.1:3886370-3959273 GCA_024137785.1 Ginglymostoma cirratum
GGGTTTTTTTCTGATGAAGGGTTTAGGCCCGAAACGTCAAGTTTTCCTGCTCCTATGATGCTGCTTGACCTGCTGTGTTCATCCAGCCCCATGCTTGTTATAATGAGGGTCTGTTTAGTTGTCAGACACCCCGCAACACCCTCTCCTCAAAATGTAAATATATTTTTCCTGCAAGAGTTAAAAATGCCCTTGATATTTGTACCTGCATGGTAGCTCTGTGGGCTGTAAAATTCTAACGTATAATTTACGTTTCTTTTTCCTTTTAGGAAAGATTGCACAGAACAGGTTGACAACCTTTCTGTATGTAGGTATAGTTAATTTTATGGATAAAGTATATTTTTGCAATAGAAATTTAAGACTTTCACATTGATTAGCTATGATTAGCTGTTGCCGCTATTCGCAATACAAAGTTTGCAATCTGGCTTGAAATCCCAGCTAGAAATACTGACGAGTCTTTGGTGGAGACCTCTGTCCTCCTCATCTTTAGTTATTAATTAATACAGTGGAGAGAAAGGGTGGGATGTAATTAATCTATATTTTCATTTTGTGCTAACAAATAAAGGTCCCTGAACTTGATGAATGATCACCCTGGAAGGTTAATAGAAAAAATAATTTGACAGCGCCCAGTGAAGAAACCAGACTAAGGAAGTTAAGTCTGTTCTCGTTAAAGAAAGCTTAAGGATTTAAGGAAAATAAATGATTGCAAAATAGGTGCAAGTGGGTGGCACAGTGGCTCAGTGGTTAGCACTGCTGCCTCAACGTGCCAGGGACCCAAGTTTGATTCCAGACTTGGGTGACTGTCTGTGTAGAGTTTGCACATTCTCTCCATGTCTGTGTGGGTTTCCTCTGGGTGCTCCAGTTTCCTCCCAAAGTCCAAAGGTGTGCAGCCTAGATGGATTGGCCCTGCAAAAAATTGTCCCGTAATGTCCAGGGATGTGCAGGTCAGGTGGGTTAGCTATGATAAAAACCCCATTCAGAGTTAGAGGATGGCGTGGGGTTGGGGTTGGGGGGGATTCCTGGTTTGGATGCTGCTCGGAAAGTTACGCAGACCTGATGGACCAAATGAACACTTTCTTCACTGTTAAGAAACAATGTCTGTCCATCCAACACATCAGGAATTTTGCACGGTTCCCCTCCTTTTTATCTGCCCATTAAATTCAGAGTTTTAGAGAAAGGTTATGTTTTAAACTGTCTATTCTAATTTAAGGTGAATAGACTGTCCTCACTAGAGGGACAGTGATCATACTGAATAACCAGATCCATAAGATCTAAAAGTAAAATTCAATCAACAGATTTCATGCTTTGATACAAAAAGGGAACAGCCAGTTTTTCAAACATAGACCTGAAGAGGGAACTGAAACAATTCTTGCTGTGAAAAGCAGTGGATACGATTTTTTTTTATGTTAGCTATCAAGCAGCATGCTTAAGAGTTAACAAGGTGTGGGGCTGTGTGAACACAGCAGGCCAAGCACCATCATAGGAGCAGGAAAGCTTGACGTTTTGGGTCTGGACCCTTCATCAGAAAAATGAAATTTTTCTGATGAAGGGTCTAGACCCGAAACGTCAAACTTTCCTGCTCCTATGATGCTGCTTGGCCTGCTGTGTTCATCCAGCCCCACACCTTGTTATCTTGGATTCTCCAGCATCTGCAGTACCTTTTATCTCAGCATGCTGAAGAGTGCTGGTCCCCCATTGAAAGTGACAGGATTTATGGAAATTTAAGGGCCAAAGAGTCACTGTGTGGGCTATGCCTGGAACTAGGTATAGGGATACACAGTTGGGGCAGGGAGAAGGGAGATTTCTGAAAGGCTCAGAGGATCTTGGAGCTTAAAATTCACATCATTATGTCTGCTGGAAGCATAACGTATGATAAGGATTTGTCATAATATTTTGGTTGTGTTAATGCAAGTAAATGAGAAGTATCTTTGTTTTAGCTTGGTGTATTTGTTGCCTAGCTGTTCAGTAATGAATCTATTGTTGATTTTAGTTGGTCCTTTACAGTAAAAGTCTTTAAATATGATGTTGTATCTCACAATTCTTTGCATTGGACGCTGGGAAATTCATCTCTCATTTTGCAAGTCGCTGGCCTTTACAGGGTCTTATGAAGCAGCAGCGATGGTAGTTGAACAGATGAAGAAAGCTCCGGGGCTGAATTTTCTCTTTGAGGTGGGAAAGTGGAAGTATCTGTTTCTGTTGCCAAACCTGCTCCCTTGTGGAAACAGTCACTCGTTGCGATTTTAATGAGCCAGCCTTTGTTTGGCCTGGAGAGAGGCTTGCCAGCCAAGGAAGGGTGGTAAGTGGGTTCATGAGACAATTCAGGGGCCTTCCAGAAGCAGCATACCTCCATGGAAGATAATAAGAGATGGGGCTTCAAGATGGAGACGTCATTTCTCCACTTCTTTTAAATCTTACAAATAAATGGTATTGGCTGCCACCATTGTAATGGATGCAGATGTGACAATGGATGGGTGACCTACACTTGGAAGATTGAGAGAGATGCAAGTCCTGCCTGTAGTGCTAGCGCTCTGGTCTGCTGATGGGCGAACACTTCCAGGAACTGAGCTGGCCCGATTACCTGTGGTATCTCCAGGAAAGTTCCAGTCGACATCCTTAAGTTGATGTTAGTTAGCCGTATTGGCTACCCATTGGTACTTTTATCTCCTGTCCCCTACTGCTGTCACCTCAGCTGGTGTCGAAAATCCAACCCCAGCCTCCCCATGAATTGGATGCGTGGACAGAAGGTATGATAGCCACATTTGCAGATGACACTAAAACAGTCAGGAAAGTAAGTTACAATGAAGAATTAAGGAAGTTACAAACGGATATGGTTAGGTTAGGTGAATGGGCCAAAATGTGGCAGACGAAGTTTAACGTGGGTAAATGAGAAGTTATTAATTATGGGCAAAAAGATGGAAAAGCAACTTATGATCTAAATAGAGAGAAACATCAGAGTGCTTCAGTGCAGACAGATTTGGGTATCCTCATGCATTAATCACAGAACATTTGTAGGCAGATACAGCAGGTAATAAGGAAAGCAAATGGAATTTTGATATTTATCGCAAAAGGAATAGAGTGTAAAAGGAGGGAATTGTTGCTGCAACTGCACAAGGCAATAATAAGGCAGCACCTGGAGTTTTGCCTGGAATTTGGTCAAGTTGCGAGGGGAGGGATGTAGTTGCATTGGAGATAGTTCAGTGGAGGTTCATTAGAATGATATGGGGTTTGTCTTAGAAGAGATATTGACAGGAGATCTAATTAATGTATATAAGATGATAAAGGGGATTGACAAAGTAGACACCAATAGAATTTTTCCTCTTGCGGGTCAATCTAGAATGAGAGGTCATAGTTTCAGGATAAAGGATAGCAGATCTAAACAGAGATGAAGTGAAATTACATGTATCAGTTCGTGGAGTTCACTAGCCTACAGAGTGGTGGATGCCGGGATATTGAGTAAATTTAAGAAGGAGTATAGACAGATTTTTAATGGGTAATGTGTTGAAGGGTCATGGGAAGTGGACAGGAAAGTGGAGTTGAGACAGAGATGAGATCAGCCATTGTCGTATTCAATGGTAGAGAAGGCTCAAGGGATTGAATTGCTTACTCCTGCTCCTAGTTCTTATATTCTTACGTCATGCAAAATCTAAATACTAATATGTCACAAGAATGCAATGAGAAAAGCGAGCATATTTTCAGGGTCACATTTTCTTCCATGTGAACTAAGTAACAATATTATTCCCAAATAGCCACCGGCCTGTACTGACAGTTCAGTAAAACATTTTCTCTTTAACTTGTACATCAAGTAAAATATAGATCATTATGTATATAGTTGACATCTTGATGTCACTCCTTCTTCTACTTGATTTCACCTTCAAGACAGGGAGCTCATTAACATGAGTTGAAAGGGGAAAAAGTTATACTTAGAAATGCCAACTTGTAGGAAAGGCTGCCACCTGCTGTGCAATAATCACTAACTGCACGCAAACATTCAAAAGGGAATTGGATTAATTCTTGGCCAAGCCAAGAGTTTGGAGTAGTCCAAAATGATTCTCCAAAGTGGTCAAAATCAAGCTAATTTCAAGAAGTTGGGTTATAGAAAGGTTTGGTAAGCTCAAAGTACAGTTAATATTATCTCTTCTTTTAAATGCAATTAAGATAGAAAACCCAAAGTCACCTGTTTGCAAAATAGAGGCTCTTCTTATGATTAGCAAATTTCTTGTGGAACAGTTCACAATGTCAGCAGGGTAACAAAGTTACCAGTTAGATGATAAACTACTCCATTTGTAGAATACAAAAAACATAATTAGCTAAAGTCAACTTCATTAATAAAAATGGGCTTAATGGTGCAATATTTTATCTATGCATGCTAGTTATAAATGAGTTAGGTACTCCATTCTGAATTTCAGTGATTTAAAATGCAGTTAATGGTCTGAATTATTTTTAAAAATTATGAATCATTCTTTAAATCTGTCAAACTGATAGTCATTAGCTCATATTACATTCTGAATTCTGCAATTTTCCCAAGTTGTTGAAGGTACCACTTATTTTCTCTCACCTTGAACATGCGCCCAGCATAACATCATCCTTGGTCTCTGAAATCCAGAACTCTCAAATTTGAATCTATTTGGTACACAACAAGCTTAACTATCCATTGCCAGATTGGTTGGTCCATGTCATGCACTATCAAGCCTTAGCATCTGCCAAATTCAGTTCCGGATCATGGCAAAGATCAAGCTGAACTTCTGTTATCCTCTACTCTTCCTATTCATCGACAAGTGTGAATACCTCATTAATTTACATATTCTAACATTTAGGTCATTCATTCAGTTACCTGTGTTGTGTTACCTCACCTCATCCATTTATTCACTAAGCCAAACCATTTACAAAGGTGTCTCATTATATAGCTCTGGGAATGTATGTCATTCTCAAATGTGAAACAGGTTACGAGCATAACAATTTGGCAGAGGATTCATGTGCGCACAGTCTACATCAGTACTGCTAATTTTGTGTGGCCTAATCTTATGTCCAGTAAATGTGTCAATTACAGGCCCAAGACTTGATAAATGTCAAACGACTTGCCAGCAATTGATAAGACAGGCATCTGAGCTATCATATTCAGGATTGTTCAGCACACACTGTAGCTGTTAATGCAGAATAGGACTTTAATGCACCAAAATGCCTGCCTATGGGAGTCAGTAAGAGCAGGAATGTGCCCTTAACTCCACAGGCGCAGCTTCTTCTAATCTTCTCATTTCCAGGATTCACTGCTGGGTTGATGTTGACGAGGCAGAATATCCAAAATTAAAGTCCTTCCAGGAGCAAGCCACCGACAGAGGTTCAATGTTGAGGATACTTGAAGAACATTTTTCACTGATCCTTGAGCCACTTGGTTTGGTCTTTGGTGCTCAGGCAAAAACAAGTCTGTACTTGAAGTGGGGTGTAGATAAATTTGCACCCCATACTGACATACATTTTCTAAACCCTCATAGATCACATTCATATATTAAAAGTACAGGCAATAATACAGCATTTTTATGCACGATTGTAATATGCAAGATATCAAGTCACTTACCATCTATAATATGATATGTTTTGCATTCATCTGTGGGACCTATAACATTCAGCTTATGTTCTAATATTATTCTTCTGTTACTCTACATATCAGATGAAGCAAGGCAATTGTACTTAAATTTATTTTTTTAATACGAGGTGCACTGAAGTCAATTTCAGGATATCCTGATTAATGCATGTTTATTTCGGCTTTTTGAAACATAACCATTACAGTTTACTAAAATATTACTTTTATTTAAACAAAAAATGTGTTATTTACATTATTCTGCACTTTTAAAAGTAAATGCCAAATTTCTTTCTGCAGATTGGAATTTAAATGATCTAATAATTCGTTGAGATAACAAAGGAAACATTTTTTAAAAATGTGTACACATCAATACTATGGGAAAGTGAATTTATACTCGTTTTTTCTTTATTCCATGGGCAATAAAGTTTTCCCATACGTGTGCATCAAAAAGTTCAGAAATCTTTTTCTTTACAGAAAAGAAACTAAACTAACTCAATAACTTTAGGTTATATTCCCATTTGACTCTTTCGCATCATCTACTACAATTACAGCTAAATCACTAAGCAAGGCAAATTATGCTCTAATCTGCTCATGCCCTAATTATTCCCTGCACTTTCATTCTTCTTATCTTCCTCTTATTGTTGTCTTTGTTATCTTCTTGTTGCAACAAAAGCTGGCTTTTATTCAGTTTCCATTTCATTACAGCATAGAATTTGCACTCCTTTCACCAACGCTATCAAATCAGAAAAAACTCACTGAAAAAACATGGGAAGCAAAAGCTTTAGATTTTTAAATATTGAAAGGTTTTTACTCATTCGATCAAATCATGATACAAATACATTATACAACACTTCGAAAGTTATATTTCATATTGTCTTCATATGTGAAAAATTGATCAGATAAAGCTTTAAAGGGTTATGTTAGATTGACTGGGAAGAGAATCAACTTTATGCTGTTTTATTTGCAATAATTCATATGTTTGAGAGATTTTGATATATTCATTGTACAATGATCTATTTCAACACTGTTTGCATTGTCCTGTTTTAGTACTTTGCAAACCAGAGGAAAATGTGGCATATTTTTATCTTGACGTCAAAAAATAAATGTTGTTTAACTCCGCATTGGTTCTAGAATCCACATGTTTACTTGGCTGTGCCTACAGTGTGACATCGTCCCAGCATCAGATCAGTGTCACTCTCCTGCATGTACTCAAAGCCACGCCCAACTGACTGTCACAGGGAAATATTTATGCGCAATACACCAGAATTAGTCTGATGGACTGCAGCGGTCTAACCCGACTTTGTACATTACTATATTAGTTAGTATGGGCATAATAAATCAGAGCAAATGTGTATGTTATTGTATGATATCAGGGTAAATTTGTTCACATGGCCAAAAGTCAAAATTAAGTGGAATCCGTATTAATTTACAGCAACTTATCTCTTCAGCGCAAAATTGTATTACAGAATAGGCACTCATTAATGTTTTATCAAAGATCACTGTACATAACCAATGTCTTGGTCGCAAGTCACATCATGCTGCACATTGAACTAAGAATCAGATCGATGCTGATGATTTCCCTTACTGTAAACTACAGACTTCAGTTATCCAAAGGCAAAATGCATTGCCACAGACACATTTAGAAGCAATTATAATATTACTAAATAGCTATTTTTGCATCAGGCCTTTACAACTGTTCAATCAAGACTAACAATATTAACTCTAATATTGTTGTTTCAGTTGTTAAATTTGTTTTCAGAAGATCAAAATAAAAAGATCAAAATGAATTGCAAATTAATCTGTATCAAACGAACATGAACGAAAGAGGAGGAAGCAAAAATTTGTTTTTAAATGGGACTTTTTAATGACAGAAAACTTACCATTAATACTTATTGGCTTGAGAGAAATGGACACAAAAGAAATAAAGGCAAATTAGGAGGATGCAGAAACCAAAAGCATGGTCAAATGATGGACTTTAAGAATAAAGAGAGCTGAAGAATTGCAGAGGTTTTGGGAAGGAGTTTGAGCGCATGTATCTGAACTGGATCAATGGACTGGTCAAAATTGTGAGGTGAAGAGGGGGCAGCTATGTAAGAGGCAAGAGGTTTGGTGGCGTAAACCTAGAGAAATTTACAGAAGAATGTGGGCTATGAAGGAAGTTGAAGACAATTGAGAGAATTTTTAATTTGGAATGTATGAAATACCAAAAACAAAGGCCATGCTTGAAATGGAAATGCTTCAAGAATGATTGAACTTGGTTCAATGAGCCCTGAACCAAAGTATGGACATCATTGCTACATCAGGAATAACACAATATTTCAATTGTTAATGGTAAACCCAGGATATTCCAAACTCAGCATTGGGTTCTGGAGCATTTTGTTTGGTTCAAATGTTTATTTCAGAATTAAACTGAAAGGCAGATGTTGTCAAAATACATGAAGTTCTGTCTCATATTTCACAAAAGAAAACAGTATTAACAAGTTTATAAAATTTTCCCAAAATCTGTAAAAAAACAAGAAGTTTACTCAATGTGTGAATATTAAACAGAATTCAAATAAAACAGAATTCAGATAAAACGAATTGAAATAAATGTTTGATTAAAAAACTAAGCTGGTTTACATCATACATCGGTTAACTCAATGACTGTTCTGTTTGTTTCTTTCCTATTTGCTTCATCTATTATATATATTCAAATAAATGCAAAAATATTGCAGATGCTGGAAATCTGAAATAAAAAAGCAAATGCTGGAGATACTCAACAGGTCCAACAGCATCTGTGGAGAGATCTCAATCAGCATCTGTTCAGAATAAGAGTTGTAACAGACTCAAAACATTGGCTTTGTTTTTCTCTTCATAGATTAGGGTTAGACCAGCTGATCTTCATCAGCGTTTCAGTCCTTTATTATAATATGCGTTGAAGAATTATTCAACTTTCAACAACATTTTAATTTCAGGGTTGTTAAACAATACATTTCAAATTTCTTCTTTTATTCATTTGGAAAGTCTTTTTTTTCTTCAGACAATGTTCTTATAAGTTAGGTAAATTGTACTTTATGGGAGGAAAATGATAAGCCATAAAAAAGTTAGAATCTCCATTTCAAAATGGGTAATCATGATATAGTCACTGTTATTGAGGGAAGGTTGACACCTGTCTGATAATTAAAACCAAAACACCCAGAGAAGCTCGCCTCCCCACATAACCAGTTAAAGGAAATATGAAAATGTGTATAACCTGTCTCTCACCCCCCAATCTATTATAAAGGGGAGCTTAAAAGAAATGAATTACTGGTGCTCACAGTATACTCAACAACTCTATCTAACTCTAACAGCGAACAAATTAACGGAACTATTAACAAACCGAATAATTCCCCCTTAACTACTAACTTCCCAAATAAAACAAAATTCTAATGGTATGCTGTTCCAATAAATACAAGTACCACTTATATAAGCCAAAACAATAATTTAAAAATATTAAAGCTCAGTCTCTCAAAATTATAGCCAGGATGCGTCATACGGAATGCTCTATGCTCTCTCTGCTGATCTTCCACCAAGAACGCCTTTTTCCGTCAAATTCTAGTGTCCGAAACCTCTCTCCCTTGAATTCTGTTGTCAGGAATATTAGCTAAGTGTGCCGCTGTATCTTTAATTGGATTTTTTTTTCTGAGAGCTGTTAGAACTGAGAGACAGCCAGTGTTTCTCACTAGAGCTGATGGGTTGTTAGCTCTCTTAGATGACAGTTGTTCTCACACCAACTTTCAAATGCCCTCTTCTTTTATATCCTTGGTGACCTATTAATTTATTACAATAGGATTGGTTTTAGGTTGTCGAAGCCATCAGATCCAAATCCAAGTGGTTTTGGTATCTAGGGCCTGGTTTAAATTAATTGGGTAAATTCAAAACCTGTTATCTTGGTAAAAAATATTGTTTTGCCTGCTAATAGTATAGCCTTTTGATACAATATTTCAATTTCAGGAACTTTCTGTGCATCTGCAGCTGCCTGCAGATTTTATTTTATATATCTCCAAGCCGGAAAAAATCAATCTTTTAAAGGGACCATGCACTCTTCCCCCTATCATTTTACAAACATCAAATACTCTACCCAACTTCGCAACATTACAAAGCAAAACCTGGTCATTATTTTTCCTAGCACATTAGTGTGTAAATAGATAATGGCGCTTATCTGGAAACAATAGTATTTCTCATGTGATGTTGGAGATCTGACTAAATTATGCACCATATAACTTTAGTCAGATGTAATTAAAATAGTGGCATTGCATTGGAAGAACCCAGATAAGCTTACTTTATCAACAAAGTTACTTAATTGATTAACTTCTCCAGTGAAAAATATTTCCCACCTCTAAAAGTATTATATCTTATCGCCAAGCAAAAAAGACAACTAACAGCATAAATACATCTTTCATACATATACCTTAATTAAATTCAGGACCTCTTGTTATGTCTGCTTTTCTCATTTGTGTTGCTACTTAGTTCAGTTGGCTAGACAGTGTGAATCCATTGGATCCCTGAAGTGTGAAAACAGGCCATTTAGCCCAACTGGTTCAACCTACCTTCTGAAAAGGACCCCACTCAGGCCCACCCCTACCCGATAACCCTGCATTTCCCAAATTTAACGCACCTAACCTACACATCCCTGAACACTACAGGCAATTTAGCATGGCCAATCCACCTAGCCTGCACATCTTTGGACTGTGAGAGGAAACTGGAGCACCCAACAGAAACCCTCGCAGACACCGGGAGAACATGCAAACTCCACACAGACAATCACCTGAGGGTGGAGTCAAACTCAGGTCCCTGGCACTGTGAGGCAGCAGTGCTAAACACTGAGCCACTGTACTGCCTGATCAGGGTGTGGTTTCAATTCCTGCACTGGCTGAGATTCTCTCAGCCTCACCTCTTGCCTGACATGTGGTGGTCCTCAGGTTAAACCAGTTGTCACTCTAATATGAGAGAGCAACCCTGGCGGTGTTGTGAAGCCAAGGAGACTTTACCTTTTTTTACTAGAACAAAAAAAATCTTTCTTACTGCATGGAATTTAAACAAATTCAATGCTCCAGTCTACCCTAACTATGTTTGTGTTACTCAATTGTGACAATAAATGTCAAAACACAGCATAATAATTAAATATTTAAACTCTACTCCATTGTAAAATTAAACTTGCTGCTCCCAGTAAATCATCTTGATTTGCAGAACATAATTTTTGCAAGGACAGAGCAAATATGTAAAACTAGTCAAATATACAACCGTACCTATGAGTCCTTTGAAAACTCATTGATGATGACGCAGGTACTGTGGTATCTCCACAACATGAATGCAAGAGTTTAAAACTTAAACAGCTTAATATTCTCAGTAGCAATTCCCACCAGATAATTTATAGGGCAAGTTGTAACCTATGCTATGGTCACCTGATTGCAATTTCCCAAATCAATTCAATGTAAATAAATGAAGTGAACTTCAGGCATTGGGGGGATAAAAATTGCCCAAGGGGAACTCATCAATTTGTGACCTCATGAGCTTTTCCAGCAATTACTATTTTTGTTTCTAATGGCAAATGGAGTAGCTTTGTCTCCGGGAAGGGTGTGGAGCATACACACAAGGTTCTGGAGCAAGGCTGGACATGTCAGAATGAAAGCTTGCACACAATGAGTTAGCAACATTTTGCTCCTTTCAGACTCAACTCAAGCAGACGAAGTTCAAATCAAACCTTGGCTTCTTAATGACTTCACCCTGCAGCCACTTCATATTTACTGCTAATGCACGCTGAAGTCATGCAAGTAAAGTCAGCATGATATTTGTGAGCTTACTGGATCTGACAGCCACGGGTTCACAGCATATCGCCTTCCAAGCTTCCCCCTTTTTCAGGGGTGATCTGATGTTGTGACCAAAGACCTCTTTGGATGAAATTAATGCACTTCTGAACACAAACATTTCAGTGAGGATTGCTTTTAGAATGTGGAACCCACCTCACTGACAATGTTGTTGTACTGCTTTGTCCGTTCGGCTCTGCAAGAAATCTGCTTTTTTTTAAATTCATTCACAGAATGAGGGTGTCACTGGCTAGGCAGCATTTGTTGCCCATCCTTAATTGCCCAGACGGCTGTTATGAGTCAACCACATTGCTGTGGGTCTGGATTCACACATAGGCCAGACCAGGTAAGGATGGCAGTTTCCTTTCCTAAAGGACATTAGTGAACCAGGTGGGTATTTCCAAAAATCAGCAATGGATTCATGGTTATTATTAGATTCTTAATTCCAGATATTTTATTGAATTCAAATTCCACCACCTGCCAAGGTGGGATTCAAACCCAGGTCCCCAGAATGTTATGGATTAACAGTCCAGCGATGATACCACTAGGCCATCACCTCCCCATCAAAAGAGTCTCCAAAAAGGAGCAGCGGCGGCAGTAGCAAATAAGTTGAAAGAGCTGGTCACAGGAGCCCTTGAGTTCTATTGGTCAGCATATTATTACACAGTTTGGCCAAAGATTTACTGGCCCACCCAGGTTAGACAAGATAAAAGGAGGCAAACGTATGCATGTATGCAGTAGCTGAGCTAATCATGCCTACAACATAAATGCACTTCACCACTAATGTGTTAAAATGCTTGACTAATTTATCACCAATGCCCACATATATACCCTAGCCTTCACCTGGGCATGTTCCTCTACTCATTCATTGTGCATGCATACTGATATTTTCATGCTGTAAATGCGTCACAAAGAATGCAATTGCTTGCTGCCACAGTCTTTCAGCCCAACAATTATGGTCCAAAATCTGATAGCTGTGTCTTACTGCTTTTGTAGGAACAAAAAAAGAATTACATTTACATTTTTTCTGTCATTATTGCTTCCAGGAAAATATAGCCCGTAACAGCTAGAAGAGATGACCTCTCTCAAGAGGGGAACAGCTATAGAGAATATGGGAGATAGCAAAGTAATAGGGCATCTGTCACCTCTGGGTTCATTGTAACATTATGCTCGTCAAACTAGTGCACCCTGAATTAACTGCCAGTGAACCAGATTGTGAAACCCTCATTTCACTCCACATATTGAAATGTAAATGTCAATGTAATTTGCAAGGAAACCATGCTATTATCTCTTTTCCTTCTTCAGAAAGCAGGCCAAGCTGGTGTGCCTGACTCTACTCGCACCGGAGTACACATACTATCACTCACATTCTCCCTCCCAAGTAACAACTCGAAGACATGCCTGATTTCACGGAGACTGTGAGCCAGGAGGAAGTAGATTGAGTCATGCACAGAAATGGATGAGCCAGAAAAGCAGGGACAGAAACAGAGATAGTAAATTTTGCTGACTGGACAATTAAAATTGATCTCTGTCAGCTGAAGAACCTGGGATTCAGATCTGATAGATCCAGCAATACAAAGAAAAGACTTGCAATGTATTCACAGGTACTGAAGACAGTATCTAATATTATGCAGCAGAAGACAGGTTTTCTCTTTTTGCTTGTTTTAGTTATGTTGGCATGACAGACTGATATTCATAATCCTCCTATCAACCAGATCTGTAGCATCCCGATGGATGGTTTGGTTGGAGTACTGTAACTACTCCTGACAACTCCAGATGGTAGTGAACTTGGCTGGGGTCCTAGGGTGCAATCTGTCTTCCTTTCATCAATGTAAAGCCTCTACCATAGCGTTTTGCAACGTAGCTCACTTCAGAATAGAGAAGACTGTCTCTTTTAATCTCTTAAGTGCTCGAAGTTGGAATACAGCTAATTATTTCACATGACTCTATCGATCTCATTGGTACTATTAGGTCTGTTTTCCTTCAAGTTAGTAGCACTGGAGAGGGCCTTTGAATAAAAGAAGTTTGTTCTAGCAAACATTACATTTGTGACTTGTTTGCATCTGTGCACAGCTGTTGGTTGATGTTAATGATATCCCTTGTGAAAGCTTGAAATTACCCAAAGCACAGAAACACGGGATAGCTAGAGCCTTTACAGTCACTAATGGTGTGCTGCCTGCAGAAGCGCTGTTGCATTTCATTTCCCTGTGAAGTATTAGCCTCTTACAAACATGGCAACTGACGGTTAGACCATTTTGATCTTCATAGTCTGCTCTGAGAATGCTGATGGTTGGCAGCCTTTAAGCTTCTGACCAGCATCAATCCATTTGATCCTCTTCCCTTTCACCCCCTACAACAAAGTAAAGGGGGATCCTCAGCTGCAAATCCATTATATTCTCCGCCAGAACAGGATGGGAAAGAAAACAATAGCAACACAGCAAAGAACACAGTTGTAGATGGTCAAGTGTAATCAGGAACACTGAATCAGAAACACAAAAAGAATCATTAAAATCTTCTGAACATCTTTACCAAGTGCTTACTGGGCTTTTGAAACGTGCTTCTGCCTCTTCTCTGGTATGTCATAATGCATAACTAGAATCTAGAGAAATTGAAAAGGAAATGATGGGGAAAAGATTGCATGGTGACACAAAATCATAAACAAATCATTCAAGTATACTTGTTCATTTTAGGCTGCTTCTGCTGTTCATCAGGAATTACTGGGCAGGCAATAAATGGGCAGTGAACTGATATAATGGATTGCCATTCGCAAAATTGCCTACCCAAATACTCAGCACCTTTCAGAGAAAATTGCAGGTTAATGCCAATTAATCCATGCAACTATGTTCATTTCATTCATTCACTATTTTTATTTTGTTTTCAGTCATGATTTTCATACTTAAGGTACAACGTGTGAGTCTCAGACAAGGGAAAATGTTACCATCTTTGAATGAAAGTCAGTATAAAACATGCACCATTTTAAAAAGCTGATTTTAAAAAATTCACTAGAGAGCCATGAGCATTTCTGGTTTTGGCCATATTTACTGCAAGTCTTTAGTTGGCCCTGAGAAAGTGGTGGTGAGTTGTATTTTTGAACTGCTGCAGTCCATGTGATGTAGGTAGACCCATAATGCCGTTAGGGAAGGAAGAAATTCCAGCGTTTTGACCCAAGAACAATGAAAGAATGGTGATATATTTCCAAGTCAGGATAGTGACTGGCTTGGAAGGGAACTTGCAGGTGGCGGTGCTCCAATGTAGCTGCTGCCCTTGATCTTCCAAATGAAAGTGGTCATCAGTTTGGAAGGTGCTATCTAAGGATCTTTGGCAAACTTCTGCAAACAGTACACACCGTTGTAACTGAGCATCAGTAGTGAAGGGACTGAATGTTAGTAGAAAATAAAAATCTTGTCAGTTTTATTCCAAATGTGAGACATCATCAAAACTCAGTAGTGCACTCCCAGTTGCAGTCATGCGTTTTTTTTCTACTTCCCACATCAACCATTGATATAATTTCCGTGTTGTACATTTATGTCAATCATTTTGCACGTAAATATACTGGGGGTTGCATTTTAAAACACCAAACACATATCAGACTCTTCCAGCACCCAGGGAGAAGAAAAAAAATCAAAAGCTCTGAGATATGAAATAACTCCACAAAGGGTGGTATCCCATCAGCAAGTCACCCTTTATTTACATGTGGAGAGTCCTTGACACTGATCCAGCTCCCTCAGAGCCAGCTCTCAGAGTGAACAGAATCTCTGATACTTCTGTTTATATCTGTCAGCCAGGGCTCCCTGATTGGACAAGATTAAAAGCCCCAGTGAGGAAACTTATATTTAACGTGGTTCACCTGGCTGACCTTGTTTTAATCACCACAAGGTGTGTCACAAAAATAAAATAACAGCATAATTTATCCAATGTGCCGTCTTGGCACAAATTTTCATCCTCAACGCACATTTGAAGACATATCAGGATTTTGGAAATACAGTTAAATAGCTGACACATGTTCATAATGAGCAAATTTCTGAATGTACTAGCTGAATCCAAGAAGAAAATTCATCCCTATCCTAAGCAAATGTTAATTTACATTATAAAGAAAATGTAGAAAATTATTTTATTCGAACAAGGCAGTACCTCTCCAGTGAAAGCTTTGGCCATACCGAATAAAAATTATTAAATTTTTAGTATTTAGAATGGAAAGATTTCAATTATATCACTGATAAATCAGAAAATCTAAGTAAATATTAAATCTTGTTTAATAGTCAATATAATACTTGGATTAATGTCGCCAAATAAAAACAGACAACAGTTAATTAACAATTAATAGTAATATTATTTTAACTAAGTTACTATGACACACCCTTGGGAGGGAATTGAACATTCTGGCCTATAGATACAAACACTATCAATGCATCACAAGATCTTCAACAATTGATAGCTTGTGGGCAACCAATATGACAGTAACTTTCTCCCCCATTTAATATAGTTAACATATTCTTGTAATTTTTATTTTAAAAAACACTGAATTATTTTCATTATATCTACCTGCACAACTGGCAATTAAGGAACCATAACATCATAAGACGATAGATCCAAATGTAATGCCTTTCCCCATGATAATAGGAAGTGGTGGGGAGCTTTTAATCATGTTGGTGAGACCCAATGACACTTCCATTCAAGTGACTGACCGGTAGCTCTCAGAAGGTGATATTTCCATCCCCAAGGCCCCTGATCTCAAAGACAGTCTGTCGCTGTCTAGTTAAGAAAGTCACTTAATTGGTCAGCTCATCCATAAAGGAGATGATGGAGGGCAGCCTTAGTTGGTGGACAAGATACCAATTAACTTTATTAAATATCTATCATTTGGACATTACAGCACAAAATGAGTCTGTCTAGTCAAAGCTGACTATCTGAAATGCACTCAAATAAATTCCATACACCAGTCTCTCCCTGGAGACCTACACATTTAATTCCCTCAATTTCCCATCCAGTTTTCTTCTGAATTCACTCAGTTTCTCTACTGCCACACCAACAGGGCGCTACAAGTAGGAACAGAAGTGAACCATTCAACCCCTGAGTCTGCTCCAGCGTCCAATAAGCTCACAGCCATTTCATTAATGTTCTGGGCTTCAAGTTAACACCTATAACTGGCAACCTTTAATTCCGCTGCCCTAAAGGTCAGCAGAGGTAAGTTGCCATCCACAATTGAAGGGGAGAGCCAGTGGCAACCTGTTAATTTGCTTCCACCTGCCAATTGCCACCCAGAGTCCCACCGGTCACTGGACTAGACACTCTCAAAACAGCTTCTGCCTGATATTTCCACATTTGTGAAGAATTCAAAATCAGAAAGCATAACTACAAAACAGTTACTAATGAATCCAAATGAAAAATAATAAGGAATGACTAAGAGTGTGGCTAAAACAGGGCTTCTCAAATCGGGAGCTCAGACCCACTCAGGTTGTGACCTCAAAGGCGGAAATGGCTAACCTGCTGTTATTTTCTTCTCCCCCTGACCCCACCCTCACATTCAAAATCTCTAACAATAATCAGAAAGCCATGTGATGGTCGACTCCATTACATTAAGATAGCATGTTGAAATTAGATGACTCTTAACTAATGCTAAGTTTCCTGTATTATCAATACATTTGGTTAACAAAGAAACAAAAGTTCATTTTATCCTTTTTGACATTAAATATAAACAATATTTTATCTCTGAAACAAACTATAGTATATCTACAATTTAGCATGCATAATCAATAGTTGTAGAATTTTCTTCCCAGCTGTCCCTCTATATATAGGAACTGCATTTTTCTTTTAATCCAGAAGGATTCCCATTAAAACATAAATATAAAAACAAGAATATGAATTTCTATCAATAAATGCTTATATTTATATGCTTAATGCACTCTTTCCATACATTGTGTACTATGCAACCTTTAAGTCCTTTTAGAAAACAAGATTAAGGATATGTAAATAAAGATAAGCTCATGAAAAAGTTAGTATGAGCACATTAAGCTTTTGTGTATTAAGTATAATGATATGAATATCTACCTTGTAGAGCACAAATGTTATTCATGCACAAATTTTGCTTTACTTCAGAAAGATACGTGTAAAACTGTAGTTTTGTTTTCTACTACCAAAGGAAGGATGTTTTCCTGTGTATCATTTAAGTGAGCTACACCATGTGGATGTAGCCAGTTCCAAATTATCACTGTGTGATCCTCCAATTTACATTAAATACTCTGAATAACAATTCTATTTTTGTCAGCTGAAATAATTTACACCTTAAATCACAAGTGATTAAAATAAGATACCACTTCAAAAATCCTCATATTGATGAGTAAAATGCTACACTTGTAAGACCTAAACAAATTTCAGCCATGATGATAATTCCAAACAGCCACGGTAAACTGTGACGTGAGGCAGATATGAAACAAATCATATACATAATGCCAAACTACACGTATAGCAAGCATTCAATGACACACAGAGTAGAACTACATATTAAACAAAATTGTTTAGTTAGTTATCTTGATTTTACACAATCTTACATGGTAACATTTGCCATCTAAAGAGATTTGCTATGTTTATCATAACTTTAGTTTGTCAAATTATCATTGTACTATGTACCAAATATAACAAATCATAAGCTACAATGATTTCCTGTGAGATAGTAGGAACGGCCAATGCTGGAGTCAGAGATTACACAGTGTGGAGCTGGAGGAACACAGCAGGCCAGGCAGCTTCAGAGGAGCAGGAAAGCTGGCATTTTGGGTCAGGACCCTTCTTCAGAAGAAGGCCTGCTGTGTTCCTCAAGCTCCACACATGATTTCCTACGGATCTCTTTTAAAGCTTCTAAATCGAAATCCATTGTTGCTAATGGTAACATTTCCTAATTTGATGACAAATGTAGACACACATAAACAGAAAGGGCTTTGAGAAATCTGAAGCAAATGCTGGCAAATGGGACTAGATTAATTTAGGATATATTTTTGGCATGGATGAGTTGATCCAAAGGGTCTGTATCGGTGCTGTACAGCTCTGTGACTATGTCTTAATATATATAATAAACTACAGAAATTCCACAATCTTGTCAAACGCTTGAGGTGGAATTTGAAAGTCATTCAACAGTTTAAGGCATAATTTATGCTTGTTGAAAGATAGTAATTTTCACTATAACTCTCTCTTAGTAAATATTAACCACATTGCAGCTTGAAAATCAATTGGATAATATTTATTTGTGTACAATTTTAACTCATGTTGCTTTGAAGACACGTACTGTCATGCTGTCACTGGACTATTTTAAGAAAATTCTAATCAGCTTATGATTGCCATTGTAAGACAGAAATGCAATATGAAAATGCAATAAAGTTCCTCAGATATATATTGTAGCAAATTAGAACACTTTCTCCAGTCCTAACATTTCCATAGCTTCCACACACCAACATTCCAATCCTAACGCTAAGGCGCTGCCAATTTCCTCCTCCAAGCATTACTTGACTTTATCATTATTTAAATTCATAACTAAGAAATTTTCTTTTTCATTTTATTGACAAAAAGTGCAATGAAAGCAAAAGAAAATTGCAAAAAAAAGGAGCAGACACTTTACCTGTTGGAAGGGTGATTCAAAAGTTCATGCTTTCATAAGACTTTAAAGGTAGCAGGAAATAAAGGAGTATGGGAGAATGGGGGAGAGGTTCCAGACAGTGAGGTTCAGGTAATTAAAGCCACTGCCACTAAAAGTGGTGAATGGAAGGCAATGGAGCTGGCAGCCAAAGATACTGAACTGGTGGATGTTGGAAATTCATAAAACTAAAGGAAAAACTGCAGATGTGGAATAGCTTGGCATCTGGGAGGAAACTGTGGATGCAGATAAACATTTAGAAATGTGATTCTAAATATGTTTAATCCTATACTGAGTTGGTGGAGTGCACCAAGGACAGAATTATAACTGTGACACACCATTCCCAAAGGCACAGCAAGGAATTGACACCACTCATAGTCTCTTGCTTGTTGATGTTTCCCAAATATTTACAATTAAAATTTAAAGTTTTGGCACCATAGACAAGAGACACATGCAATCATGCGACAGAAGAACATTTTTAGTGGTGAACCCTGCCATAAGCTGACAATGCTGGAGTGTCACGTAAGAAAGTTTTTCACCTGACCATAATCTTCCCAATTAATCCTTTCCCCTTAACATAATACTTATTGGAATCATAAAGGTGACAGGTTTTTATTTCAAATTTAAATTTCATTTGCAAATATTTCACATTATACTGGTTTCTTTGTCTTCACATGTGAATTGAATATAACATCTGACAAGGTGAATATGAAGAGGATGCTTCCTCTTACGGGAGAATCCTGACCTGAAGTCACTATGTACAAAAAAGGGGGTCACCCACTGAAAACAGAGAAAGTGCAAATTTGTTTTCTCAAAGAGCATCCAATATAGGCTCCGAATATAATTCATCCATTCTTATACAGAAAATAAGTTTGCTAGTTGTTAGTCTTTTCAACTTGTTTGTTGAAAAGGTGGTGGAGCCACATCTTTTAATACTTTTGAGGCAGAGGTGGAGAAAGATTATCAGATGCAGGCAGAGATGTAGATCTGAGGTTACAATAAGATCAGCTATGATCTTCATAAATAGCAGGGCAGGTGCAAAGGGCTGAATGGCCTATTCCTATTCCTTCTTTGTTGATCATGTGTGTGCATCAACGATGTTTATTGAGACAAGCTTAGTCAGCGAGCTGGATGCACCAGCTCACCAATGGTAGGCACGTATTTGTGGGGAATTGGAGACTTTTTATTTGTGGTAGAAGTAATGATGCTGTATTTTTCCATTCACTCTTTATCGAGTGTTCACGTTAGTATCCGCTGCTGTATTCCTCACTCAGTGAGACTTGGCTAAACTTACCAGCTCATCTGGTGCTCCCCTCATCGCACTGTAAAGGAAATTGAGAGAAACCCCACCAGGGATGATTGAAATGTTGTAGGTAAACTGAAAGCCCTGTAATGATTTTGCCAGCCAACACCTTGCAATGGGCCTATGTGTGGACAGGACTGACATCACTCTCAGGTCTCTTATTTCCTTCCCTTTGACTAACTGTTCCGATCACCACTAAACATACACAAGATGCCAGGTCCTTCCCTCTATCACTCTTCCATGTCCACACTCCTGAATCACCATTGCTACTCCTGAGCCTCCATGTAACCTGCTATTTTCCTGCTCCCTCTTTGCACAATGGAGTTCAATGATGAAAGCAATTGACTTTAGACAGAACTGAAAATCATTAACTGTTATCCACTGTTTATAAATTGACCTGAATTGGGTGCCATGAGGCTTCTTGTACGCTACTGACTTTATCTTAAAACTAGGATGTAATTTTAAAATGTTATGCTGGTAAGTATCCTGGACATACAAATGTTTGCAAGTTGGAACTTACTAGAGGACACCATGAGGCCTGACATGCTACAAACATGCCGCTGGCTTAAACTCTGAATCTCCACCATTGGGAAATTGCAATTTCATCTCCAGCTAAATGCAGTCATCTTACATGCCACTGTAGCCAACTGCACAAGCTCTATAATACCGATTACCTCCTCTTCATCAAGATATAGTGAGACACTGAAAAACATGTGCACTCAAAATCAACCACAGTCTGAATAAATCATGGCAAACATTCCTTAACCATGAATATTTTATATAAAATGTAATTCATTTTGATTAGTCTGACTCTAATGGCCATGGGTATCAGGTGAATTGATAAAAACTAGATTTAGAGTTATAAGTAATGATCACTGCTGGTGGCAGTGATAATAGGCTCTTCTCATTGCAATTCAGATCATCAATAACTCAACCATGGATTACAATGTAACTCGTTTATCCTCACGGGCCCAGTCCCACGACAGCTTGAAGGCAGCAAGGAAGCAGGTTGGAAAGAAAGAAAAAGGAAAATAAAGAAATAACTAATTCCCTCATTTTCATTCCCAGCTAAAGTACATACCTTACAGGAACAAATTGAATTGGTACTGAAAACAAAATCAAAATGCTGGAGATCACAAAAGGTCAGGCAGTATCCATGGAAAGAAAGCAAGCTAATGTTTCAAGTCTAGATGAGGATGCTGCCTGACTTCAAGTATATACTTTGTCAGGCAGCCCCACACTGAAAGACATTGAGCTGGTCAGATTGGTAGGTTGTCCTATTAGCTAGACAGCTCAGGAACTGAGTCCAACATTGAGATATTTTACTCATACTGAGTAGGATCTGAACGCTTTGAAAGGCTCTGGAGATCTCAAAAGAGGCCAAATCCTAGGTCAAGTCTGCTCTCCTTTTAAACAAAAAATATGTACGGTCCCAAAACAATAATTTGTACCAATTAGTAAAGCAGCAATGTTTGTTTCATTCTAAGGAATATAATATTTTTAAAGTATAGCAATTGGGTCCACTGATTAGGAAGAAAGGTCTGAGTAAGCTAGGAAGTGTTTTAAAAAGAGGTAACCTAAGGCAGTGACACGAAAAATCAAACATTTACATGTTTTCAGCTCCAGGACAACTTTGAAAATTTATTATTCACACAAAATTTGTAGAATAACAACTAAAAGCAAAAACTTTTTTTTATCCAGCAAATCTTGAAGATTTTCTTTTATAAACAACATATCATGGAGTCACTGCTGTCTGTGAAAGTAGAGAATTCTTGCTGGAAGATGGGTTTTTGTGGGGGCTTCAGGTGTAAATACGAATTAAGTTTATTTGAAAACTGCAATTATTTCATCATTTACTAAAGATTGATTTGACCTCAAAGTGTATTTTTTTTTCGAAAGCAACAACTGTTTCATCCAGCATGAGATATGTAGTATTTATTTGTCGATCATCTGCCAGTGACTGTCATCCACATATAAGCAATTTCTCCATAATTTCATGTGATAAAAGATGTACTATTGAATAGCATTGCAGGATACTCCTGAGTCTGTCGAACTGCCCAGTGCTCGCTCTCTCTCACACACACATGCACCATCACTCCTTCAAGGCTCGCCTCCCATCCAGCACATCCCTGTAAATGCATGTTTGCGGTAAATAGAAACGTTTGCAATGGCGACAACTCTGATTTCTGGAGATTATATGGTAATAGAAAGGCGCTGCCATTGACTCCAGATCCCCCCATACTGTTGTAGATGAAGGAAGCTGTCCGCTGTTAACGTGAATCACTAACATATACTGCATGAAAGTCCCCTCGTTGGTATTCTTGCCTCTCTCTCTCCCCCCTCCCCTTTCTATCCGCACACAGACTTATTCTATGGAGGTTCGCCAGGTGAGCTGCTGATCTTAGCTGAAGTGCCGGAAAGCGAACGGTTGTGAAACGAAATGTGTTGCTGATGAGTTATGAAAAATAAAGGGGGGGGGGGGTCGGTGTGTAGTCTAGCAGCTTGCAGCTGACTGCTTTGGAGAAAAAAAAACGTTCATGACGAAGAGAAGACAGATCCTGAATCTATTAGTTAAATTGCTAATGACTGCAGTAAGGCTGGGAGCTGCCTGGTGTTTTGAACTCTGCCATATCGAACAGCAGGGAAACGATGCCCTGTCGTCAGAGGATGAACTCCTGCTGCCCTGTGTGATGTGTAAGGGCATACCTCCCCCATCTGACCTAATGTTCGAACCGATTGCTCCCACTACACTTACCCTTTAGATCCCTTTAGCCCCGGGGGAGGGGATAAAGGCATTTAGAGAGGTGTCAGTCCACTTTTCAAAGCGTGGGAGACCTCGAGTCTTGTGAAATAAAATGAGATGCAGCCCTAACTCCCACCCGAGCCATCCAGCACACTTCTCACGGTGGCGAATGTGCTGGTCAGTCCCCAGGAATGCCCAGTTGTGGTGGAGATTTGTTCGGCAGGCGACATGCAAAAGTTTATTTGACGTGCTTTTTGTTTAGCTGTCAAAACATTCCGTTGAGCCGTTGAGAGGAAAAACGGATCGGTAGTTGCCACCTCGCGAGAGAGGTGAAAATATGAAATCATGCAATCACTGTGGCAACGCGATGATCGCATTGCTGAAGAACAGAACTGAGGACAGAGAATGGGCAAGGCCGGAATGCACACATATCCTATGGCTGGAATCCCCAAGCTTAGAAATCACTCCCTGTCTAAAACAATGCCCGCGTCACTAACCCTGATTATATTCACTGTACGTGAAACACCAGCATAACGTTAGAAGGTGAATTCCCAAAGCACCTCACCCAGGATGGCAGAAATCTGTTTTCTTTCACCTTTACCGCCTACAGTAACCAGGTTTACCCCTCAGTTATACAAGTTACAGCACGTTAATCATCTTTTCTCCACGCACCTCTTCCTGTTGGCCTTCCCAGTGTCCATATGTTTATATGCGCTTTCCCATGGGTTTGTGATTCATGGTTTTAAATGGAAACATTTTCGTGTAAGCCGGTGTTGCGTAAATTTGGGCACCTTTGCGAGTGTTTTGTTACCATCGGACCGATGGTGCAAGGCGGCCTTTCCCCCAGTTTGCGTGCGTGTGGGTTTCTATGTGTATTTGGTATTTTTATAGATGTTGGTGAGGGTCGAGTCTAGGGGGCTCTGTGTATGTATGAAAGAGCCATGACTTGATGGGTGTTGTACTGGTGGAGGAGGAGGGAATAAGCGGAAAAGGTCGCAAGCTTCAAAACATTCCGGTGTTTTGTGCGTCTCAAAAGGAACCGCCTCGAAGCAATCCACCCCCAGCGCATGTCTGATGGGAGCTGACCCTGCATCAACTTTCCTCCAACTGCAAGATTCAGGTTCAAGGCGGACTGAATCCCGGTTAGATTCCATGTTTGTGTTTGCTGTTACAGCAGGTTGCAGACTAAAGGCGCTCTGCTGGAAGCGGTACACGAGGTGGACAGTAGAACGCCCCCTTCATAGGCAGTGACTGTTCATCGGGAGCGATCCTGAGTCACCCGGGGCGGTAGCGTGGTTCCCAGTCTCTGGAATGCCGCCTCCAAGCGAACAGCCTCAACGCAGGTTCTTCCAGCCACGCCAAACTTAGAAGGGGGCTGTGCGGAAATTTTGTGCTCAGCACTGATAGCAATCCCGGCCACAAAGAGAAAAGGAGAGGGTTGTCACTTAGACTCGAAGTGGCGGCCGACCCCAGGGTTCCCTGACATTCCCCGGGATGTCAGTGAGGATTTTACATCTTTGTTTTTCTTTTACAAAATTCTGTACCCAATCAGGTTCAGCTTTTATCCAAAGAAAGCAAGCTCAAATGCAATCCTATCCCTGTCTCAGGCTCACACAGCACCAGACATGCACATCTCCGTCAAATATTTAACTTGCGGGTTGAAAAGTGTGGTATATTGTTGCATCATTGCAGATTTCTTTTCACAATGAACAAGAAATTTGAAATCAAGAAGCAAGAAATTCCCGCATGGAATTACACACAGTAAGCCTTCAACATGTATTTATCCCATCCAACCTTTCCAATTACAACTCTAATACATAACGTTGATTACATAGAATCCGGTGGCTCTGAATGGGAGACCAAAAGGACCACCCCTCCCTCCCCTTTTCCCATAATAATCTATAGATTTGAAAGTTCAGTCTCAACGTGGTGAGTATGCACAAAATTGTGTCGGAACGTGCTGCAATAATTTCTTAAACTTCCCACGTCGACTTTCACCTACCCCCTTCCCTACCCTCCCAGTATGAAGCGCGGATCGCCAGCAATGAAAGGCAAAGATGCTGCTTTATTCACTGCGAGAACCAGCTGCAAGGCTGACAATAACCCGCTTTATATACAGAAGCAACTTGAATCCAATTCAAGCCGATGCCCCTTGTGCCAGGAGCGAGAGAGGGGGAAAATAATCAATCCCAAGCATGGAGAATTTGTGTCTTCCTTTAAATATAAAAAAAAGCCTTGAGTCGGACCAGACGATATGACATCTGAAAAGTGACTCGGGAATTATTGAATGTTCCAGACACAATTTGAAAAAAAAAGCGGAATTTCTGCGCTGCAGCAGGAAACTCGACTAAAGAAAACGAGCGATCCATTTGTCATTTCCGCCACTGTTGCTTCCACTTTAAACGATGGGAACCGAATAAAATGTAGAATTGCTGGCCGGGAACTCGCAAATGAATATTTAGAAAGAGACAAAGTTTTCTCCTTTTATATTGAAAAAAAGACAACTGACGTTTACTGCTCGTTATAACAACCGAATCGGAATTTGAAAAGAAAAAGAAGATAAGCCACTGTCTGTCGGGACGTTAAACAGAGCAATTTCAAATTCTGGAACATGCACATGTATACCAAGCAACTAACTCCCCTGAGCACAGTCTGTGTTTCAGGACTAGACTTTGTAAGACTCCATTCAGTGATTTCTCATCTTGTTCCATTAACACATGACACCTTACGCTTGTATCAGTCCCGCTCGACGGGCTGAAAGGAGATCTAAACACGTCTCATTAATAAGATTTAAGCGCTGTATATGAATCCTGTTCTCTTGGTATAAGATAGCCTCTGTGCATGAAACACCTACAGCATCTCCTGCTGCATCTTTAGACCTTAAAGTGGAGCATTGTGCAAAAAAATGTGACCGAAAGCACAGCAGCCCCTGTTCACCTGTTCCCAAATTGGATGTTACACGCGTCAGTAATTAAACGGTGCAAATTAAGCAGCTCTACTGTAAACGGTCATTAAGCATTTTAACCCAGGAAATCCCCGAGCCCTCTTCTCAACCCTTCTTAGCCGGATCGTGATCACCGACTGCACGAAATTCAAATAGTTAAGGGATATATGAGGCAACTCACGTATCCTATTGAGCATTCTGCAAGAATATTTATTGAGCCTAAGCTCGATTACTGCATTGAACGCCAACCCAAGCAAGTCCAATGCATTCTGTCAGTTTCCCAGCACCTCAAATAACACCAATTGCTTTGCTTCTTTATAGATATATATATATATTTCCACTATTATTCCGTGCAGGTGGTTCCTCTTGTGCCTGAGGGATAAGATGTGTTGGGGAGGGACGCGGGAGAAGCCAAAACCTACCTTCCACACATGTGATCGTAAATAAAAAGACAAGGTAGGAAAATATAACTCCACTTTTCGTCCCCATCGCCTTCTCGATGAAAGAGAGCCCGTGCCTGCAGCATTTACAGCATCCTGTTCGAGAAATGGATGTCAGCGAGCCTTCAGTCGAAATCCCCTGTATTTTGCAGGTCGGTTTCATACTGATGGCAATCTGGCGGTGTCGGATGTGTAGCGTGTTTGTCGCCGACCAGTTTTCGCTTGTTGGTCCGCGGCACACGAACACTACTGCGAGTGAATGTGTTTCTGGGATACCACAGCAACCTTGAACGAGGACTCAACCATCTCAACCAACGGGGGCACAAACTCCAGGCTCCTTCCCACTTGCCTTGCCTGTCTAAATCCTAAAGTGCACCAAAGAGGGAGAGAGCGAAAAAATTCCCACAGCTGGTAGCCAGCCAACTCCTAGAAAATATACCACCCCCCCAAAAAAAAGAGGCGGGGTGGGGGTGGGAGATGGTTGATTGCAGGGAAGGGGAGGGGGGAGAATAATAGCGTGTAATTAAACATTTAACTTCAAAGCGGCAACGTCAGAAAGAGAAATGTTTAAAATTCATACACTCTGCAGATCGATATTGCCCACACGCCGTGCCAGAGGCCCGAAAGAACACGCAGATGCAATTTAAGCATCACCGGAAATTAGGTGCTACGGATTAAAGAGGTTTTTGTTTTTTTTGGGGGGGGGGCGCACCTGTATTCTATCTCCGCCGAAAATTGCGTGGTCGGTAAACAGGAAGATAGGAAGGAGGCTATCTGTCCGACACAATGTACTGTTTTGAGATGATTTACAAATCCATTGGTTTAAGCAGCTTTTCAGTATCGAGGTGACATGCATGTCAGTTTCCAGGGGCTTCCCTGATATTCGGTTGGGGGGTGCAATGTGGGTGGGGGGGTGGGGTGGTGGTCGTATTTAAGTTCACTCTGACAGAAAGGGGCAATCAGTATCCGAAACTATAGTCATGCAGTCACCATCACCTTCACTATTCTCAGTGTGTGTGTGTGTGTTATCACCGCTTCTTGCACTCGGCAACAATATCATCGCGCGATGCCCATTCCCATGTTAATCTTGTTGCCTGAAAATAAATTCGCTGGCGCTCGGGTTTCATTCTGAATTCTCGGAACGGGTTAAAGGAGTTCATCAGAAGAACACTTGTGCCACCTACAGGCTGTGATGCGATGACCTGATAACAATCCTCGTGTTGAGCCATGGCTCAGAGCTGATTCATAGATTTCCCGTTGTAATATCCTTAACACACACACACACACACACACACATCTGCCAGGGAAACAAGTAGTTGGCGAATAATGAAATCATTTTACACGCATGGCCTTAGACGCTGTCGTGTTTTGTAATAGCCTTAACTGTGGGAAGGGGGAATATATCGCCAACCAGTTCTGATAATGGATTTAAGTTGTGAGTGGTAAAATAGGTAGGCGATATTTCTCAAGTCGGATATGTCAATGCACTTGAAATGTTTAATAAAAATAGCTCCGAGAAAGAAACCAAATGCTGCAGAATCGATTTGCTGCAAGTGGTTTGGACCCAAAAGTTTTCGGCTGATGACTGTCAATCATAAAATGCTCGTACATAGAGACCAAGCCATTAGTCCCAGTGTTCCTGTGAGCAGCTGTCTCGTCTGTTCCGTTCGCCTGCTCTGTCCCGGCAGCTCTGTTTCACCCTTTTTAAAGAACTCAAATTCTCTTCTGAAAATTCCGATTGAATCTGCCATCACTAGCGTTTCAAGCTTTCTCTTCAGGCCATTAAAAGTGTCCTCACCTCTGACTCACCTCAAATCCATTCCAGCTTTTCTGTTCACACAGTATACTGAGCTGTACTGAATAAAGTGCACATAGTTGGAGATTAATAGCATTCGTCAGTAAGCATGCTTAAACCGAGATACTAGCCAGCAATCATCTCCAATCATCTCAGCTGTTACTCCGAGGCTTCGCTCTTTCCCCACGACAGTACCATCGGTCCTATCCCCTGGGCTGGTCAGCGATCGTGAGGACATAGTTAGGCCCAGAAATTTATATTGCTCCAATATTACCTTGTCCGACACGCAATTTAATATGTTGTTTACAGATAATGTATATTCCTTGAGACAACATAGTCCCTTCTCAGAGTTTTGTTAGCCTGTCGCTTCAGTTGAAAGTTTATACAGAACAGATTGAAGCCTACAAAAAAAATTGTGTAATCGCTGTTGGTAAACATAATTGTCCTGTTACGCATCCAGCGATGCACACATCGAATACTGTACCTATAGCTAGTTCTTAACTTATCTTTAAGCAGCACGTCAACGCAGCTCTGATATCTTGCTGTCTGTTACAAACTGTCTTGCTTCTTAGGCGAGAAGACGTACCTATCTCTCCCCATCCTCGCTCTCGGCCTTTCCTCTTCCCCTCTCCTTACTGTCTGTCTATCCTTTCCTCCTCCTCGGTCAATATATTGAGACCATGTATCTGCCTCTCACGGCCCCTGTTCCTGTTTCCCTAGCCTGTTGTCTATCAGGCAGGTCTTCCTTCCACACAATACATCACCTGAATTTATTCATTTCTCTTTCAAACGCACCTTTACTGCTTTTCCCCCGTGGTTTTTTCCTTGAGCATGTTCCTTCCCAGACCCGCACACATAACCAGCATTATCCCTCACATAAATAAGTGGCGAAGTCATTTAATTGTCATTAATATTTATTAGCTCAGAAATAGATTAATTGGACAGAACGCAGGCTAAAAATATGCAGTGATAGGCGTATTATTATCTCGGATTTCTAAGGAATGAGGTGACAATGTAGACTTTTCGTGATGAATATGCGCAATTACACGAGTCTTTTAATTAAACATATTTTTCTGCATGATATATAACTCGTAATGAAAGCAGATGAAGAAGCCACATGTTAATGAATTGAAATGTCGATGCTGGCGACGTTAGTTTAACTCAAGGCCCTAAAAGCATTACCAATATATATTCCATGTGGACTATTTTTTATAATATTGATGCGTTATGAAACAAAAGTAAATTATATCGATTTGAAATTGTTTTCAAACTGTTGTCCATCAAGCGCATGTCTTCTGATGGTGAACATGCCTGACTGAGCATTGTGCAGCAGTTCACGGTTTGACCAGAAGGGCCGCTGTTGAGCACAGTGGCTTCGCGGTAGCCGGATAAATGCGTGTTAGTAAATTTCCACACCGTTATGTATGGAAATAGATGAATTGTCCTCTTCGAAGTACTCACTCATTAGTTGTTCCGCATGATTCGAGCAATCTTACTGAACTGCACAAAGTTTCAAATTACAGGTTTTAATGCAGAAAATGCACATGCAAATTCATCTCTGCGGTAAACAGGTCTAAAAATTTATTTTTATCAGAGCTTGCAGCTGTACTTAAATGATCCCAAAGGTTTCGTCTCCCATTACCCTACATGGGAATCCACTGAACATATTGATTACGCTTATTGTGATGAACATCTTGTAAAAGAAATACTTGAAATTGTCTTTTGAACTTGTTCAACCTTGTCCTACTGCGATTTATTTCGATCCAATTTTACAGATTTATCTTGCAACATCTCTATGATTAACCCTTCCAAAACCAAAAAGCCGGCGTCTCCAAACTCTAGTCAAAATGCAATCCTCTCGGTCCTGAAATGAGCCTTATGTTTCTTCCCTTTTTTAGAATTCTGCAACCATTCAGTTCGGCTCTAGAAAGAGTTATTCATCAATCATACTCCACTGCTCTTTCATCGTGCAACATTTCCTTTCGAAATATATATTCTTTCCCATTTTGAAATTTACGATCGAACCGAAAAACAACTTTATCTGCCCCTTATATTCTTTGTCAATTATCTTAAACCCATGTTCAACCGGTTACCGATCTCCTCTGCAGCGACAACACTCTCCCCATCATTTCAAGACCATTCATAATTTTAAACACCTCGATGTGGACTTTCCACTTAGCCGTACTCGGAAACAAAACTCAAAATCGGTGAAATCAGATCAAGAGACTCTAATGTTTCAAGAAACATACAATACAAATCGGGTTTCTGCAGTCTTTGCATCCATACGAAATGCAACATTGCTCCGTCAACAAAGTTGACCATATCCCTAGCATGAACTAATGACCGCTGGGAATGTTCGTTCTTTGCAAAAGTTTTACCAACTTCCAATGAACTTTTTTTTAAAAAGCTCACTTTTTTTGTAAGGGGTTCAAGCTCATTTTTTAAAAAGTTTGCACAAAAAAAATCCTTCTGTACCCAAATATAACTAACAAATCGTCCCGTGTTCTTCAACAAGTGATGTTCAGCTTATTTATTATTTACTGACGAACGGCTAAGCAACAAGTCACCTCTTTTAAATGCACCAAGGGATATTTTGAACAAAAATATAATTACAAAATTCTACTAGTTCTTGGTAGATCATCGAATGACTGAACCTTTATGGCACAGTTGTCCTCCGAAGTGATATACAAATGAGCTTCAAGGAAAAACAGGACAGAATCTTCTCGAAAGTATTGCAACTTTGTGTGCAATATGCATCTAAGTGAATGCTGCATGGAAAGCAGACACTCGGTTCAGTCTCCCCTTTACCTACTGTGCTTTATGAACCACAAATCAGCTCCTCTAGTCTCTCCACATTATTTCAATGCCTCATCTTGGTGTCATTCCACCACATCTCCTCTGCATCCAAGAGCATGATGTCTTTCCAGAATTTGACACAATATTACATCTTGGGCCAAACAAACAGTTTGGCTTTTTTAGTTGGGAAGGTCCTGAGAGAGATTAAAGAACTCAGAGACCTTGGAGTGCAGCCCATTGTTTCCTGAAGGTGGCAGGAAGGATAGATAAGGTGATAGATATATGTAATACTTCTGTTTTGTTGGGCAAATTATTGAATACAAGAGCAGGGATGTAATGCTATTACCATATAAGATACGAAAATAATGAGGCATTTGGATCCAGTTCACAGAGAAGACCAGTTTCTCTAGCCGAGATGTTAGTTACTAACTGGCGCAGATTTAAGGTGATAAATGGAATGATTAGAGGGGACATGAGGAAAACTGTTTTCACCCAGCGGTTGATCAGTGCCTGGAATTCACTGTCCTGTTTGGCGGCTGAGGCAGAAACCCTGAGACATTTAAACTAAACTTGGATATTTATATGGTAACACAGTGTGCAGCTGGAGGAACACAGCAGGCCAGGCAGCATCAGAGGAGCAGGAAAGCTGATGTTTCGGGTCATGACCCTTCTTCGGAAATGGGGGAGGGGAAGGGGTCTCTGAAATAAATGCTGACTCTATAAATGCTAAATGCTAACAAGTTCATATCTATGCCTCTAATATCCCTTTAATCCTCTTTAATCTGCTTGACTGGATCACTTGCATCTCCATAACTAGAAATGGATTACTCTTTGATTACTGCCTTGGACCTTAACACCATGCAGTTGAAATATGACTTCCTTCAAATTGGTGGGCCATCATTTGCTCCAGGAATGAATTAAATCATGTCTGCTGTTCACCTCCATGCATTAAGGAGTTTATTATGCTTTTACATTGAAAATTGCTGAAAATGGGAGTTGATAATGCTGTAGTGAAAGAAACAGGGACCCAAGTAAACAGGATTAACAGCAAGATATCTCCTTAGCCAAAAAGATTGTGAAATTACCATCATGAGCTCTAGGGTAGAAATAGTAATTATAGTGCCTGGTTCCATGACAGATCAAGTACAGAAAGACAAATAGGGGAAAAATAGATTAAATGTGAACATACAAGATTGACTGTAAAAGCCAAAACAAAATATTTTTTATATTTTACAGTTTTATTTCTTCATTATCCGCAATTATATTAATGAATAGTGTTGCATACTAAATACATCATTAAAAGGGTACTTATATTGAAATAAGAAAGAAAAATATACATCTTTAAAGTGTTATTCATGACCACAGTGTTCAACATGCTTTACAGCCAATGTAATACTATTTTATCGTAGCTACACACGAGCAACACATAAAAAAAGCTGCAATTGCATACAAGTTCAGACAACCAGCATCGTGATAATGCCCAGATAATCTATTGTTGTTATGTTGTTACATCATTTTGACGAAGACACGAGTGTTTTTTTTTCTCCATGGGATGTCAGCATTTCTGACTAGGCTAGCATTCATCCTAATTGCCCTCAAATACGTTATGCTGAGCTGCCTTCTTGAACTGCTACATCCTTGGTGTAGAAGTAAATCCATAGTACTGTTACACATGGAATGTTAGTTAAACAACAGTGAAGGAATGGTAATATAGTTCCAAATCATGATGTTGCATGGCTTGAAGGGAAAATTTCAGGTGACAGTGGTCCCATGCATCTCTTTTCCTTGTCCTTCTAAGTGTTGGAGATGAAAGGTTTGGTAGGTGCCTTTGAAGGAGCCTTGATGAGTTCCTCCAGTACATGTAGATGGTACATATTGCTGCCAATGTGAGTCAAGGTGAAGGAGTGGATGCAAAGGTGGTTTATGGACTGCCAGTCAACCAGGTTGCTTTCTCCTGATAGATGTCAAGCTTCTCAACTGTTGTTGGAGCTCCATTCGTCTAGTCAAATGGACAGAATTTTATCACAGTTTTGACTCATGCCTTTTACATGTTGGACAAGCATTAGGGAGACGTGGGGAGTTACTTACCATACATTTCTAGCCTCTGATCTGCTTTCTTTTGCCACAATATCTATATGGCTGATGCAGCTGTTTTTGGCCAATAGTAACTATTACCCCCTCCCCCACCCAGATTGTGTACAGTGTCAGATACCATGATGGTTAAATTTTTGATTATCAAAGGGTAGTCGTTAGATTTTCTCTTGTTGCTGTTAGTTACTGCTTGGCACCTGTGTGACACAAGTGTTAGTTATGACTAATCAGGATGTTGTCCAGCTGTTGTTGCATAGGGACACAGACATGTGTGCTGAAATTGTGCAATCATCAGTGAACCTTCATTTCACCTTGCAATGGAACAGGGGTCAGTGATGAAGTAGTTGAAAATTATTGGCTCCAGAACACTACAATGCAGCAATTCCCACAGTGCACTTCATTAAAATGACCTGGGACTTATTATCTGAGGGGTGCAGGTAACAACTTGTTAAAAATCTTGCATGATAACACCTCAAAATTGTTAAATCCCCTCAGTAATGTACTGGCATAGCAATCTTAATTTGTGCGCTTTATTTCTGAAGTGGACTTTGAACCCTTAACCTTTTCAATTCAGAAGCAAGAATGTTACCAACTGTGCCACAGTTGGCATTTAGTTCAGAATTTCTTGGTGCCTTTTCTCGAACTGGATTTTTGTCAGGCATCCTCCAAACAAATCAGAACACATAAAACCGACAAGACATATCTTCTGTTGTAAGCTCAGCTTGTACCTACTTTTAAAATACAGCAGATGTATGCCATTTATTGCATTGCAATAGTTAATACGGTTATCAAATTCTGTTCTCTTGTGTGAGGCTAATGGTGGAGTAGCCCATCTTGGACTGCAACCTTTGGATATTTACATTTAACCTGACATCTACATTCTTCTGAAATTCTTGTATCATTTGCATGTAAATAACCTTGAGTGTCATTAGCCTCTTCAGCAGTTTTGCAGCAATATACACACCAATACTGTCGGCTACTTAGGACCCTGTTTTATTTGCCTTGTTGACCGCTGCATAGCCCTTGGAATGGCATATGATCAGCTAGGCAATCAATAAGTCGTTATTTTCTATAGGTTCTTCAACATGGGTGGAACACTGGCTCAGTGGTTCGTTCTGCTGCTTCACAAAACCAGGGACCCAGGTTTGATTCCACCTCGGGCGACTGTCAGTGTGGAATTTGCACATTCTCCCCGTGTCTGTGTGGGTTTCCGCCAGGTGCTCCAGTTTCCTCCCACAGTCCAATGATGGGCAAATTAGGTAGTTTGGTTATGCTAAATTGCCCATGGTGATCAGGGTTGTGTAGTTGCTGCATTAGCAATGGGAAATACAGGGTATGGGTCTGGGTGAACTTGTTGGGTTGATTGGCCTTTTTCCCCACTGTGGGAATGCTGAATATTCTAAAGGACACCATTTATGCAGGCTTCACACTACTTTTTAATTATTTGCAATTGTAAACATTTAAATTACTATCAAAATAATTGGGAGTACCCTTCATCAATTTTGTTTAGGTTCTGCTGGGTGAGATGGTGAGGACTTCCAACAAATCTGTTTCTGAGACGTTGTCGATGTGCCGACATGCTACTCTAGTTCTCACTATTTGTTGAAATACAATATGATAATATGTGTGGTCACGAACACACAATACCTTTCATTGTGTTGATATTTTTTATGTATCATGCATCAAACAACATGTCTCAAAAAACAATGTTATTTAAGAAGGAAAGATATGGAAGACTGAAATAAATGATGTCTGCCCTTATTTAAAGTTTTCAGAGATATCTCTGCCCCCAAGATCCCTTCTGCCTTTATTTTTGGGTTCATTCAATGAGTTAAAGCAAGACAGTTTCCTTGGACACCAAGATGCTTCATATTGAGCAAGCGGAAAGCAATGCGTCATGCCGGGGATCTGCCAGGATGTGGATTAATCGAGCTGTGGATTTGTTGGAGCACGAACTGGGTTTTAACTTGCGTTTTCTCCAATGTTGCTATCCATTAATAAGGAAGAAGCGTGAGCTTTCCAAATAAAATACACTCACGTTTGCGGCAATTTCCAAAGCAACGTTTCTGGTTTTGTGCGTGGTTGTTAATCACATAAGGGAAATAGCAACAACTGTGATGTGTTTGGCTTTTGAGTGCCTTGTTCCTGTCCTTCACTGACCTGAATTTCAAGTCTTCACAGCCGCTGTGTATTATACCCCGCAACCAGCTCTGAACCTAATGCCGGTATCTCTCTCCCGTTTTTGCATTATTTGCAGGGCGTTAATGAATTCAACAGGCAGTTTCTTTCTGTCGCATGTTCGGGCTTCTTTCCTCGGTCATCTGCAAGCTTGCAACAATTTTACCTTGTCCTTTCAAAAAAGACTTGACATTTTTCAGCACACTGGGATTATTAGTCAACGGCATAGCTTTCCTAACAATCACCTTATACACATATATTAAGTAGCTACTTTTATCACTGTGCTTAAAGGGGCTTTATAATTTGTCTTCTCCGTTAATTTACTTTAGAAAACTAAAAGAGCAGTGAGAAAGGTGTTTGCGAGCAGTAATTAAGTGTTTGCGACGAGGAAGGGAGAGATGCAGTTTTTTTCCTCCCCCGTGGGTCATGTACAGTTAATTCAGTGAGATTGGTTTGGCCTCAGTCGAGCTACGTAAGAAGTTCTGCAGGTAGAAAAACGAAGTAATGAGACGCGGGAACCAACGTCTCCAGAATCATTGACAAATTTCATAGCGTAAATTCCGTAACTGATATCTTAGATCTTTTGATATATATATATAAAGTCCTCAGTCAGAAGGCTGATAAAATATCTTGAGTTAGTCAGTGATGTTTTATTGACAGGATTTGATTCATGTTGCGTCCAAAGGATTTGCATTTTAATTCAGCTTCACTTTCTGTTTGACTGCGACTCACAAACACAGAACCACGCTTCGAAGTGTATTGGCGACAATTAGGTGCATGGTAAATAGTGTAGATGGGAGAATAGAAAGTTACAAAGGAACATTGATTGAATAAATATTGCAGTAGGTCGAGTTCAACGTTGACTGTCATGAGGTTATTCATGATATTAGAAAACAATTGACCATAGAAAACAAATCATCCATTGACTCTATCTACCGACTTCAGACTTCTATCTTCTGACTGCCTGGGGAAGGCAGCCAACATAATCAAAGACCCTGTTCCCCCCGGGTTATAATCTCTTCCAACTCTTCAGTCTGACAGAAAACACAAAAGCTTAAACACGGGTACCAACAGGTTCAATAATAGTTTCTTCCCCACTGTTGTTAGATTTTTGAATGGACCTCTCAATTTTAGAATTTAATGTTGATCTCACTCTTTGTGTACCTTCTCTGCGGTTTAACATTGTATTCTTTTGTTCTGTTCTATTACCCTAATGCACTTTATATGGTATGATCTGCCTGTATTGAATGCAAAACAAAACTTTTCACTGTAGCCAGGTACATAGTAATAACTTAATATGTACATAGGCACATAGCAATAATAAATTAAATCAAATTGAATCAAATGGATCATTATATTCTCTCAATAGCAAGGAAGTGAAGAATAGGAGCAGAGAGATATGGGTGGTCCAGGCATAGATATTATTAAAGACCAGTGGACAGATTCAAAGCTTGCTATGAAAACCAAATAAAATGTTCACCTTTATCTCAAAAGAGCTGGTATACAAATGGAAGGAGCTTGTAAAACACCCTGATAGACCATTGCACTCAGTCTGGGCACTGCAGCTCTGAAAGTTACAGAAGGCATGTAATGGATTTGCCAGAATGGTATTGGTGTTAAGGTAATCAGAAAATCAAAATCAGAAAACTAAAGAACTGCTGATGCTAGAAATCAGAAACAAAAACAGAAATTACTGAGAAAACTCAGCATGTGTGGAGAGAAAGCAAAGTTAGCATTTTGGGTCCAGTGACCCTTCTTCAGAACTAAACTATGAAGACAGCTTTCATAGGCATGGCTTGTATTTATATAGTAAAGATTCCAATTAAAATCTTTACAACCTTTAAAACTAAAAAGGTTGGGCAGAAATAAATGATTTCATCTTGTGGGAGATCCCACAACAAAGGAGCATTATTATTAAGATTAAAACTGGACCAATCAGGGATGGGGGCAGGAAGTATTCCCGCAAAATGTAGTGGAAATTTGACACTTTGCATACTCCTTTCTAACCCTGTCAAAATAAAAACTGCTAAGGACAGGTCCATTGAAAATTTCGACATGATAATTGATGGATTATTGATAGTTAAGAGTGTGCAACCAACATGGGTAAATCACGCTTATATGCAAGCATGATTTCATTGATTGGTGGAATGGTCTGTAGGGACAGAATACCCTACTAGTGTCACTATGTATATGAAGTTTAAAGTGTGTGTGTGTGTGCTGTGAATTGCAGATACTGGAGATATTTTGTGTATTGTAAAATAGTGCTGAAGTAGTTCATTGTAGTTTGCCTACAGTGATATAGATTGCAATATTAACTCAGCTCCTCTCTCCACAAGTGCTGCCAGAGATACTGAGCACTTCTAGCACTTACTATGTTTTATCTCAGACTTGTAGAAACAATAGTAATTCATTTGTGTGTGTAGTTTATTGTTTACTTAACAATGAAATCAATTCAGGAAAGCACAGATCATGGCCAGTTCAGAAACATACTATTCCATTCCTTGAATCATGTCACAAACAAAACCCTAAAGAATGTCTTTTACCAGATTCAATTCTACTTTATCTTTATTGCTAATCAGTAATTTTATTCCCATTGTAATTTTGCAAAACAACTTTGACTCGACAATAAATAGCAAGACAGCAAAGCAGTTCAATCAAAATAGAAGCACGCTCACCAAAAATTCCAATTTTTCACGACAGAAATTTAAACCATTGGATGTTTTGTTTACTCAATTGTTTTGAGTGGTGTTCAGTCATGTCAATTATTCCATAATTATGACTAAAATTATGCTGTGATTGTCAATGACTGAAAAGCAAAGACATGTGACTGTTGCAGAATGAGCTTGTGTGTTTAGTGAAAGCATAGTCAGATGAGACAATCACAGACAGTCTGAATGGAAAAGATGTGTGTTAATTGTTTACTCAACCTCTTCCATTTAATCCTCCTTCTAAATTGCTCGTGAATGCCCAGTTGCAAGGATTATGCCATTATGGTGTTAAAGTTGCCCATGAAGATTTGAGATACAAGCATCAGCAAGTCCTGAAGGTGTCTACCAGAGTTGACCACGGAGATAATCCATTGCTGAAGCACTGCAAAAGACTATTCTGTTTCCCTGTTCAGAAGCTGCTGCTTCGTTTGCAAAGGTGACAGAACATTCTTTTTAAAATAGAGACAACGAACACTAACTATTCATGGCTTAGTTTGCTATAAGAAAAACGCTCCCTGATAACTGTGGCTAGATAGGTCACCCTGTTAAGTCACCTACATCTCTTTATGGCTAGACTGCTCCATCCCAAGCAACATCCTGGTGAATCTTCTCGGTGGCCCCTTTCATTGCAAACACATCCTTCCTATAGTGTGGTGACCAGAATTGTACACAGTACTCTGGCTGTGGCCTAACCAAAGTCCTGTATAGCTCCAGCATAACATCCCTGCTGTTATAATCAGTTGCCACAACTGATAAAGGCAAGTGTCCAATATGCTTTCTTAACTACCCTATTCGTCTGTCCTGCCACTTTCAGGAATCTGTGGAGAAGCACCCTAATTTTCCTCTGTTCCTGTCTTGCCATTAATCACGTACTTCCTTTTCTTGTTAATCGTTCCAAAGTGCATTACCTCACACTTATCAAGATTAAATTCCATCTGCCACTGATCTGCTCATCTGACCAATCCATCTATATCACCCTGTAGCCTAAGACCTTCTTCCTCATTGTCAACCATCTGGCTATTCTTTGTGTCATCTACAAACTTACTTATCATCCCCCCAAATTCTTCTATATTGTTTGTAAATCACTAATGGAAAGGGATCCAGCACTGATCCCTAAGGTACATCAATGGAGAGCAGCCTCTAGTCACACAAACAGCCCTTTACCAACAACCTCTGTCTCCTGTCACTTCACCAATTTTGGATTCAACTTACCAAATTACACTGGATCCCTTATGTTTTTACCTTCTTTTTCAGTCTCCCATACGGAACCTTGTTAAAAGATTTTGTGAAGTACATATAAACAACGCCAACTGCAACACCATCAATTACCCGCCTGGTGACCTCTCTGAAAAATTCAATCAAATTTGTTAACCATGACTTCCTTCTGATGAAGCCATGCTGACCATCCCTGATCAAACCTTGCCTCTCCAAGTGGAGATTCATTTTCTGCAATATTTTCCCTACTGCTGATGTGAGACTCACTGGTCTATAATTCCCTGGTTTATCTCTAGCACCTTTCTTGAGAAAAGGAACTGAATTAATTGTCCTCTCGTCCTCTCCCACCTTTCCTATGGCTAGAGAGAATTACAAATTTGGGTCAGAGCCCTTGTAATTTCCGCCATCATCTCTCACAGAGGCCAGGAATATAACTTATTTGGAACCGAGAGTTTATCCATTTTTAAGCCTGCCAAAATCTCCAAAGGCCCAAATCAAGAACTCCTTCAGAATCTCAGTCCCTCTTCCTGTGTCCTTTTTTATTCATAGAATCCCTACAGTGTGGAAACAAGCCTTTTGGCCCAACAAGTCCACACCGACCCCTGGAGCATCCCATCCAGACCCATTCCTCCTATAACCCACCTAATCTACACATCCCTGAATACTATGGGCAATTTAGCATGACCAGTCTGCCTAACCTGCTCTTCTTTGGACTGTGGGAGGAAACCCACACAGACACAGGGAGAATGTGCAAACTCCACCCAGACAGTCGCCCGAGGATGGAATCGAACCCGGTCCCTGGTGCTGTGAGGCAGCAGTGCTAACCACTGACCTGCCATGCTCCTCTTTCTCCAAAGTGAAGACAGATGTGAAGTAGTCGTTTAACACCTGACTAGTATCCTCCAGCTCCATGCACAGATTTCCCTCTTGATTCCTAGTGTGTTGTATGTTTTCTCCACTTATCCTCTTCCCCTTGATATAGTTATAGAATATCTTGGGATTATCCCTAATCTTATCTGTCATGTTTATTTTAATGCCCCTCTTTGTTTTCCTAACTAAAGAGTGTCTTAAGTTGTATCCTGCAAATTTTATACTCTGCTGGGGCCTCCTTTGATTTGCTCTCTTTGTACCTGTTGAATGCTTTTGTTTTCCTTCTTAGCAGTCCTGAACATTCCTACGTATCCAGGGTTCTCTGGCTTATTGCTCCTAAATTTCACCTGAAAGGGAACACGGTTTATCTGTACTCTCACTATTTCCATTTTGAATGCCCTCCTCTGTTTGGCTATAGGTTTGCCCAGAAGTAGCTGTTCCCAATCTACTTTGGCCAGATCCTGCCTTATTTAATAATATCTGTGTTCCCCAATCCAAAGCCTTTTTTTTTGCAGACTGTCTTTTTCTTCTTCCATAACAAACTTAAAACATATGGCGTACTGGTCACAATCACTAAAGTGCTCTCCCATTGCCACTTTGAAAACCTGGTGTTGTTTGCCAGAATTAAGTCTAGCCCTACACTATCCCTTGCTGGACCCTCTACATGTTGACATAAAAAGCTCTTTTGAGTATTTTTCAAGAAATGTGCCCCATCTAAAGTCTTTACACTATGACGATCCAAATTAATGTCATAGAAGTTGAAATCTTCTAATTCAATCCCAGATTATTCTTTTTATACACCTCAATGAAATTGTCTATTTATCTACTCCTCTATTGCCCACTGACTGTTTTGGGTGGCTATAATATTCTTACAGCATTGTAACTGCTCTCTTATTCCTCAACTAGGCTTACAATCCTTTACTTGAAGACTGTTCCAAAGTATTGACTCTTCTTATTGCAGCAACTAACCCCTTAATTATAAATGCAACATCTCCTACTTTACACCACTCTCTGTTCTGCCTGAAGATCCTATACCCCAGCATGTAGAGTTGCCAGTCCTGCTCTTCCCTCAACCATATCTCTGTGATGGCAGCAACAAAGTTGCAATGCCATGTTTCAACCCAATCCCTTATCTCATCTGTGTAACTTATAATACTCCTAACATTAAAGGAGAGACCATCCATCCTTGCCATACTCTCTTGAAACTCAACATGGCCAAACACCCTGTGCCTTGGTCCCTTTAGTGAAGCATGCTGTGACCCTACAGTATTAACACTCTATATACCCTCCCCATGTGGAATGAGTTTAAATTCTTCCCAACAGCACAAGCAAACCCAGCCTCAAGGATGTTGCTCCTATATTGGTTCAGGTGCGGACTTTCCTGCTTGTATGAGCCCCACCTTCCCCAGAAACAGTCTCAGTGAATCAGAAATCTAAAATGCTCCATTCAGCACCATCTTTTGACCCATGCATTCATCTGCTCTAGTCTTCTATTTTGAACTTGCTAGCGCATGGCACCTAGAATAATCTAGCCTTTACAGCTTTTGAGTTCCTGCTCTTGAGTCTACTGCCTAGCTCCTTAACCTCTTAATGCAAGACCTTATCCCTCATTCTCGTTATATCATTGGTACCACTGTGTATCCTGACTTCTGTCTTGTCACCCCTCCCACCACCCCTTCAGGATGCCCTGCAGACACTCAGTTGTATCCCTGACCCTGTACCAGGGAGACAACACACCATCCTGGATTCATGGCTGCATCTGCAGAATCGCTTGTCTATTCCCCGAACTATGAATCCGTCATCGCTACCACTCCTCATTTCTTCTTCCTCCTCTCCCATACAGTCAGGCTGTTTGTGGTGCCAGACATTTGGCTCTGTAACACTCCTTTGAGGAACCAGGACCCTCATCAGCTTCCAAAATGGAAAACCAATTTGTGAGCCAGACCCCAGGGGACACGTATACTGTCTGTCTGATTCTCTTTGGCTGTCTGGTGGTCGCCCATTCCTTTCTTTTCTCCAGTCCCATGAGCTGTGGTGTGACCACATTTCTAAACCTGCTATCCATGTAACTAACAACCTTGCAGATGTGCCGTAGTATCTCAGCCACCACTCCAGCTCTGAAACAGAGCCCAAGTTTCTGCAGTTGGGAACATTTCCTAAATGCATCATTTAGGACACCATTAGGATCCATGACTTCCCATGTATGACGTGTCACATATGCAACTCAGTTAATCTCATCTGCTATGACTTAAACTTGAATTTACTTTGTTTTACTTGATAACTTTCTAAGTACTTAAAATTAAATAACCCCCTTGACCTTAACTTTAGTCTCCTTCTCTTATTCTCTGCATTTTACTTATCCCTAGTGCTTCTCAGTTAACCCCTAAATAGTTGCCCAGCCCTTGGGCCTTGGTCTGCTCCTTCACCCTCTGTCTGTGAAACTACTTAGGAAAGCAAGACAGCAAAGAGAAAATATATAAACAAAACTTTGTCCTTTCCTACAGTGATTGTAATGCAGTTAGCCAGGTGGACCTCATAGAAATAGCAAGAACTGCAGATGCTGGAGTCAGAGACAACACAGTGTGGAGCTGGAGGAACACAGCAGGCCAGGCATCATCAGAGGAGCAGGAAAGTTGACATTTCGGGTCAGGACTCTTCTTCAGAAATGGGAAAGGGGGAAGGGAGCTCTGAAGTAAATAGAGAGGGGAGGGGTGGGGCTGGGGAAGGTAGGTGGGATGGTGATAGGTGAGTACAGGTAGGCAGTGGTGGGAATTGGTCAGTGACTGGTAGGAGCGGATAGGTGGGACAGAAGATGAACAGGTTGTGTCAGATCAAGGAGGCGGGGATGAGAGGGAGGGTTGGTCATGGAATGAGGCTGGGAGTGGGGAGATTTTAAAACTAGTGAATTCCATGTTTAGGCCATCCAGGCTGTAGGCTCCCGAGGCAGAAGATGAGGTGCTGCTCCTCTAGTTTGTGTGTAGTGCCACTGTAACACCGGAGGAGGCCCATGATGGACACGTCACCCAGGGAGTGGAAGGAGGAGTTAAAATGGTTGGTGACCGGAAGGTGTTGTCAAACGCCTGCTTCATCCCATGACCGATCCTCCCTCTCATCCCCGCCTCCTTGACCTGTCACAACCTGTCCATCTTCTCTCCCACCTGTCCACTCCTCCCACCTCACTGACTAAGGTCTTGTCCCTGGACCTCATAGAATATGGGTTCCCTGATAAGAGTTGTTAATCTGGTCTAATCAGGGAGCCCTGATTGAGAGATAAGAATAGGAGTGTCAGAAATCCTGTTCGCTCCAGAGCTGGCTCTGAGGGAACTGGATCAGTGTCAAAGAGTGTCCACATGTAAATAAAGAGTGACTTGGTTACGGGATACCAGCCTTTGTGGAATTATTTCATTCCCCACTTCACTTGCTTCCCACACCAAATGGCCACATTCCACGCTCTTGCACACTGCTCTGATTTCGTAGAGGACTCCTTTTTGTGTTGTACTCACTGAAGGAGCAGAGTGATATTGATAACTTCTTTTTTAGATTTCTAACTTTAATTGCACAGATGTAGCCTCTATAAGGTGCTTTCAGATTTGCGTAGTCATGAGCTCTTCGTTATAGATCCTTGTTCATTACACCGCCTTCACAATCTTGTACGTTCTTCTTCCATGCCTTGTAAGAACCTTGAATTTTCCATTTTGAGGAACCATATGACTTGAAACAAGAAGACATGAGATGGTTGAGATAGATCCTGTAAACTGACTGACGCAGAATTTTCTGTAATCATTATGTGTCCATGTGATTTGTTCTTTCATTGTATTTTTGTTAGTAGAACCTTATTACAGTATGCTCCCTTTACATTATTTTTTTTTAAAGAATAACTTATCATTCAAAGATTCTACAGGGTAAGTATGTAGTTTTAACTACCATAACGTGCTCAATGAATGCCTGGTAAAACTTTGCAACTCAAGTTACTGCTCAAGGTTCGAGATAATACTTTTAAAATCCTTGTGCATTGTGGCAAACTCATCACCTAATTTTTTTTAATGGAATCACAAAGAAACATTCTTTGTTGCTTGTTGAATGCAATCGTTTCTGTATGTCCTGTGGTGTTTGCTTAAAGGAAAGCATTTAATTTAAATTGCCTAAATTAATTATTAATGCATAATTTTAAAACTTCTTGTTGCCTATCTGTATTAGCTTGTAAATCAAATTTGAGGAACTCATGTGGAGCTCTTGACCAATACAAAAATAATTATAAATAGTGGTTGTATGTTGGTGTTCAAAATGAGGTGTTCGGTTGCTTTTCTAATTGCCTTCATAAATCCTGCAATAAAATATGATGTGCTGCAGTGAAAAATCATGGGTAACAACATGTGGTTTTAATAATGGATCCATCTGCTTGGTGATTTCTCAATTTCATCTCTTTCACCTTTTCTGCTAACCAAGTAAGTGACCAATGTCAAACATGGGGAGATGATAGCCTGGTGATGTTATCACTAGCCTGTTCATCAAGAGATCCAGGGAATGTTCCTGGGGACCTGGGTTCACATCCTACTATGGCAAGTGGTGAAATTTGAATTCAATAAAATAAATTGGAATTAAAGAGTCCAATGGTGACCATGAATCCATTGCTGGAACAACCTATCTGGTTCACTGATGCCCTTTAAGGAAGGAAGCTGCCATCCTCACCTAGTCCACCCTACATGTGACTCCAGACCCATAGTAATTTCAGACAAGAGGTGAGGCTGAGATAATCTCAGCCAGTGCAGGAATTGAAACTACACCCTGATCTGGCAGCACGGTGGCTCTGTGGTTAGTACTGCTGCCTCACGGTGCCAAGGACCTGGGTTTGATTCCACCCTTGGGTGACTGTCTGTGTGGGTTTCTGCCAGGTGCTCCAGTTTCCTCCCACAGTCCAGAGATGCGCAGGCTAGGTGAATTGGCAATGCTAAATTGCCCATCGTGTTCAGGGATGTGTAGGTTGGGTGTTTTAGCTGTGGGAAATGCAGGGTCACAGGGATAGGAGCAGGGGAGGGGGATGGTTCCAGGTGGGGTGCTCTTCGGAAGGTTGGTGTGGTCTTTTTGGGCTAAATGGCCTACTTCCACATTGTAGGAATTCTATTCTATGAGTAATGTGGATGGTTCTTAACTGCCCTCTGGGCAATTAGGGATGGGCAATGAATGCTTGCCTAGCTAGTGATGCTCACATCCCACGTATGAACAATTTTTTAAAAAAATGCAAGCTGCAAGAAGATGGCCATCAACAAGAGAACTGAAGATCTTTTGTTCCTGTCACTAACCGTTCCATCTCTTATTTTTAAAGAGTACTTTGTCATATATTACAGTGTTTGTATTCTTCTTCTGTGCTAACACACGTTGCAGATTCTTCCTCTTACATATCAATCTTAATTTTTCTATTTTAAAGAGTTTACTTTCGGTGTTTGATTCACTACATGCTGTTTCCATAGCAGTCATCATAAATTGCCCACTGAGAACTAAAGAAGTTCCAACCAAATTCTGAAACCAAGTTCTAAATATTTTTGAGAAATGGCAACACATTAATCATACTAAGCACTAATCTTTACCTGGTAATTCAGGCTTCTTCAAAAGATTCAAATCAGAATTTGTGTCCAGATCTCATAGTGTCATAATTAAAACAGCAATTTTAGTTTAGTGCATCCTCTACATAAATATATTGTAATAAAAGTCACTCATCAAGTTCATAAAAGTGCATGACAAGTTGAAGAAGGTTCTGCCACGCATCAGCTTTAAATTTGTTCTATGCCTTGTGGACTTAGCATCAAGTTGTCACATAACTTTGAGAAGATCTGGCATAAGTGGATTAATAAATTGACAAGAGAGTTAGTTTGCTAATTTCGAGCTTTTTTTTTGTTGTCACTTATTTTGCACATTTTTCAAATGCATCTCCCTTAGTGATAAAACCTCTGTAATTTCTAGTAACTAATCCCATTTCATCAATAAAATAAAAGCAAAGCATTGCAGATCCCGACCGCTTGAAATGGAAATAGAGGTGCTAAAGGAACCCAATAAATCTTACAGAATCTGCAGAGGGAAACACAAAATTAATGTTTCAAGTCCAATGACTTTTCTTGGGAAGTGAAGAGACCCTCTTGTACTCACTGGACTCAAAACATTAACTCTGTTACTTTCTCCCAGTTTGCTGACAGACCTGCTGAGTTTGTCCAGAGCCTTCTGTTTTTATTTCATTTTATCAGTACCCAGGGAAGAATCACTTGACTATCCTGAACCATATCTGCCAACAGGTTCTGAGAGAACACTTTACAATTGTGTTACTGCTACTGTTTGATCACTAATTTTCTTTATGGATTCAGACTTTTTCTCTTTTTCGGTGCATGGTAACCATCCCTATTTCTGCCAAACGGAGATTTCTACTCCCCACAACTGCTTCTATGATACAGTGTATTGATCTTGTCAGGAGTTCTGGTCTGTGTGATTGGTAATCCTGCCGAAACTCTCGGGCAGCGTGGATCACCCACCAGGTCCCTGGTTCTGACACTGGACTTAAGTTAGTGAAGGTGGAATAATAAATCATGAGGCAGGTGTTTTGGGGCAAAGAATCTCTGCATTTATTAAATACAAAGGTGCGTATCTCACAAGAAATTTTAAAAAGGCAAACATAACAAACAGGGAAATGATGCAAAGGTGAATAAATTACAAGAGATAATAAAACAAATTCAAAACAGCGAGACTGACACGAACAGTGTCCTCTTCCCTCTGGAAATAATGCCCACCATGAAGAAGTTGTCCTCCTCCCTTCAGAAATAGATAACCCCACGGCGATGCCTCTTCCAAGGATGCCCATCTTGGAGAAGTTGCCCTCCTCCCTGCAGAAATATCCAACTGTGTTGTCTCTGACTCCAGCATCTGCGGCTCTTGCTATCTCCGACTATCAGTTATTAACTATTAAGACAGGGAAACTACATTTATAAACTAAACAGTCATTTTAAACACAGACACTTGAATCTGACTTCCTGACTGTTGTCACTAGCCCACCTTTCCTTCCCTGCTAGCTGGATACTTTGGACCTTGAGGAAAATAAGCTCACCACTGAGGATAAATGCATTTTGAATTACAGCTGGCCTTCCCCAGTGCTTCACTGAAGACTTTGGAGGGTGCAGGCCTTCAGTCTGGGTTGAGTCTGCTGATGCGGTAAGACGTGTTGTGGATGTATCAGGTGAGTACTTTGGTTTTCTTACTTTTGGTGGGTTTTGTGAGCAGGTTTTCACCTCGGGATGTGTCTGAGGCCTTGTGGTGTTGATAGGCTGGGTCGTTCTCGGAGGTCATTGGTAGTTCGGTCTGCAGGTGGTGGTCGGAGATGGCTGTAGGAGTCTTTCTCACTGCCGTAACTCTCTGGGGTCCTTCTCCTGTTGGTAGCTATGGTGAATAGCTCTCCTTCTCTCTTTTTTTCTTTTCTGTCTCGCTCAGGTGAGATTGGGGCCTGCAATTGTACTACATTGCAGCTCTCTTATCTTGGCGCCAAATCTGGCTTGAGCAATAGTATTACTGTTGCCCTTCTGGAGGTGAATTGGCTTCCTGATCCTTAGAGTAGGTTTAAATGTCTTTCACTCGGAGGTGAATAGGTTTCCTGATTGTTCAGAGTAAGTGATAATGTAATTTTAATGCATGGAATGTCCAGAGTTTCTGTGAATAAATATTAATTGCAGTTTAATGCCTTGTTATCTCTGATGGCACAAAGATGTTTGAAGTTGTTGTCTTAGATCTGTTTGTGGTTCCAGACTTCCATCTCTGTGATTGTGTATTCTAGGGCAAAACCCAGCTGCCTTTTCATTTGTTTTAAAAGTTCTGTTAAAAATCCAGGGGTATTGGTCCACAATTAAAAAAAATAGATTTGCTTAGTTCTACATATGCCCCTTTTGATACTCGAGAATCATAGAGTATCACTCTGGGTGAACCAAAATCATCGAGACCCAAAAGCCAACTCCCCAAATAACTTCAAACACACTTATTTCCTCCCTCAACACACACTGCATTGTCCCCTGAAAGGAAAACACAAGGCAGGATTAGGGAAAGTTAAAACATACGGGAATACTATAGATAGTGTACATTTACAACATTAGTTTCAAACCTTAAATACAATTTACACGTGTCTGTCTTTACACAGGATAAACAAAATACATCCCCATCAGAAGTTCGCTCCAGGAACACAACTTTCACATACACATCTCCGGCCTGTTGTACACTCTCTCTAGTTTTGGGTCTGTGGGCTCGATACTATGCCCTCCAATTGATTCCCCCTTTGGGTTAGTGACCCCTCATGTGTTTGGTGTGTACATGTTGGTTTGATTTGTGTCCCCCAGATTCTAGCTTGTGGAACCTTTTGGAACATCTCTAGCAGTGGTTCTGTCTCCTGTGGGCATCATTCTAGTAAGTGAGTCTTCATTTTAACCGTTAGTGTAAGGCAGGTCGTGGCCCAGTGACACCATTCCCCTTCAGAGTATCAAACCATACCCTGGTCCCCTCGGGGTGGCAGGACGCACATCTAGTGAGATATTCCCCTTACCACTGGGACCTACCCACTCCCCTCCAGTTCGGGCAAACCAGCAGTGAAAACCTTGTCCGTTTGACAGGCCTGAACATGAACATAAACACAGCCTCGCCCTTCAGCGGTGCTCAGGATCAGCTCCATATTGAAACAGTCCAAAATCCTACAAATCACACAGACCTTAGTGCAAAAAACCTCTGAGTGAACTATATACACTCAGACTATACAACGCCACCTGCCTCTTGGTGGCTAGGCTAGAACCTGATGGTTGTGTACCTCCCACAGCCTCTGGGTAGCCAGTACACTGGGGACCAGGGTCTAGTGCTACCTTTAGGCCCCCTCTATCCCAGGCTGCTGCTATCAGGCCTGAGCCCTTAGGTTCCCAGAAGGTACCTGTTTGGGTTCCTTCGGTGGCCAGTGTGCCAGCCTGGTTCTTGCCCTCAGTGAGGGGTGCAGTTTTTCCTCTTTCTCGTGCCCACACAATCAGCTCCAGGGATTTCCCTACCGGCTGGCCCACCTGTGCTCCTTTGGGTTCACCCTGAACCCTTCTGGCTCTCGTCACAGGCCGAGGTTCTGGTGTGGGGTTGTGGAGGCTCTTGCAGTAACTGCTATGGTTGCCAATCCTGAACCTGAGAGTGCGGCCTGGAACAGTTTTCAAAATCTCCACAAAAGTGTTGGGGGAGCCCTACACTACTGGACCCGGTTTCCGGACAGGCACGGAAGGATCTCTCCCTTCACACTTCCTCCGTGAGTTGGGGCAATCCTTCCACCAATGTCTGCTCTCCCCAGAACCCAAAGGAGTCGCACTTCTTATTGAGAGGGCTTCTTCCTCCTGGGTACCTCTCATTCTTACTCGGAGCAGGCTTCAACTCGTAAAATCTACCCCTGGGTGGTCTTTCATCCCCCTGGTTGTACCTAAGCACTAGGAACAGTTGCTTTATCACTGTCTCCTCAGTGATCTGGGGGTCTTTGGGGTCCAACCAAAGCTCGGCCTTGGTCTGCAACTTCGATAAGCTGTTGGCCTCCAGGATGTGGAGCCAGCTGACCCATTCTCGTTCCCCCACCACCCCGACCTCAGAGGTTATCCCAGTCCAGGTGCCCTCCACAGGTGCTCACATAAACTGGACAAAGCCTGTCCGCAAATGCCCGCGGGGTTTCCCCTGTGACCTGTAAGGCATTCTCCATCCGGGAGAATGGGCTGCCATCATCGAAGCCCATTGCTTCCAAAATTTCTTCCTGGAAGGCTGCAAATGTATTCCATCCCCTTTTGCTGTCAGCTGAGAGGGCCTTAGACCTCCTGCTGCCCAGACAGAACAGCAGTAACTTGGCCATATCGGCATCAGTACAGCCTTTACTTTCCCCCACCTGCTCCACTTCTATGAAGTGGATGGGTCCCCAAATTTCTCCAGATGGGCTACCATAGCCCTGACCTGCTGGGTTCTGTGCGGGACTCAAAATGACTCGCCAAATCCCCCATGCTCCTGACCATCCCGGGGCGCATCATACTTGTGCTGTCATTACCAGGCACATGGGCCCTGGTCCCGATCTTTCCTGTGCTGGCTCTGCACCCCCATGTACCTACTGCCATACCGAGCCTGCTCCAGGCACCACAGGTGGTGATCCAGAGCTCCCCGCTGCCCTGCAGTCTACCTTCTCTCCCTGCTGCCACATTGGGCCTCTCCCTGGTACCACAGGTGACCAAGCGACCTCGACTATCCTACAATCCTACGTTTTTGTTTGTTTTGTTTCTTCATTTCTCTTTCATATCAAAGTTCACCTTTTCTGCGGCGGTGTTGGAAAAAGCTAGTTGTGAGAGCCTGCTATGGCGGCAGCAGTGTGCTGGATCCAGACAACCATACCTTGCAGCCATAGTGCCTGCAGCTATATTGAATGTTTCATCATCGGTTGGTCTGGTCCATTCCTCCTGGCAGTGGTGAGACAGCTTCAGGGGTGGCTATACTGCTGGTGGCATGGTGGGTCCAGTCTATCCCTCCTTACTATGGTGGAGAAGCAATGGCTTCGGTGTCAGCTTTGCGGTGGCAGCATGGTGGGTCGGGCCTGGAAATTTTGCTTTGACAGCTTTGGGACGGCTTCGGCCGGGGTATCCTGTACCCACTCCATAAACTCAGATTGCTGTGGAGAGAACAAACAATGAACTTTGTCCTAATGTTGTCTCATTTATTTCCTTTTACAATTTCTGTAATTAAAATGACACTGAGTTGTGGCGACTTATACACGTCTCACTGTATCTTCATAAATACAATGACAGTTCAAAGTTTTGGAAAAGATCTGTAGCTCTGGCAGTGGGTAAGGTTGTTGGCTTGCTCGCCGAGAACAAGCTAGCTTGGTGAGCAAGTCTACAAGTGACAGGAATATTCTATTAACCATGGACTATTAATATTCCACTTCCTCTAATTTTAATACCTGAGATTGTCATGGACTCAAGTGACTTTTGAAATGGATAAATATTGACATACTATTGCTGTTGTGATCATTTAAAGCTTTTGAAACCATCAGTGAATCAGGGAGAGTTGGAGTCAAACTTAACACCAAAGGTGCTGAAACTCAGATCTGTATCCCCTGCTTGATTTGCAATTTTCTGGAAGTTACACATTGGAATGAAAGTTGCCTGTGGATTGTCTAGCCTGAAAACACAAAGGTACCCGACAGCAGAATTCAGAAGGAACTGTGTTTCAGGAACAGCTTTTGAGCAGCAAAGCAGAGGGGGTAATTCTTTGTCGGCACAAACTCAGAGCACACCACTGTTCATTGGGTAGGGAAAAATGACATGAAATGAATGGTTTTGTTCAAAAGAAGTGGTATGAGGACTGTTGGGGCTCAGGAACACATTAGAATCCATTTCACTCATTGTTTTATTCCTAATTAGTGCAACAATTATACATTACAAAAACTAATTTACAAACCACTATAAATTTATGCATCTATGATAAATGATGTTTAGAATTTAACTCATATTAGAAACATTTAGAAGCTATTGGACATATTGATAATGAGGAAGTATTTTTCTGTGAGTGATGCGAACTGTTTTAAGAATTGAAATCTCCTCCATCATAAGTCAATAGTCACTTAAAAGCAAATTTATTAGATTAGTGCTTGTTATCATAATTCCTGAAACACATTAGATACTGGCTTTTGTAGTGCATGGATCAGAGAAGGTTAGTATGCAGGTACAGCAAGTAATTAGGAAAGCTAATAGAATGCTGGTTATTGTGAGGGGAATTGAATGCACGAGTAGGGGTGTTATACTCCAGTTTGATTAACGATCACTGTACTTGTAGAAGGATGTTAACACATTAAAATAGTTCAGAGAGTGTTTACTACACTAATATATGGAGTAAGCAGATTGCCTTATGAGGAAAGGCTAAACAGGCTAGACCCATATCCTCGAGTTCAGAAGAGTTAGAGATGACTAAATTGAAACATCATGAGGGAACTGACCAGGTGGATGTTGAAAGGCTGTGAAATAACCCCACTACAGCCGATATCCCATCACCAAGCCACACTTTATTTACTAGTGTGTGGTGCATGTCACTGACCAGCTAACACAGAGCTGGTTCCCAGAGTGACCAGAACCCCCGACACTCCTGTTTATATCTGTCAGCCAGGACTCCCTGATTGGACTAGGTTAACAAGGAACTTACATTCTATGAGGTCCATCTGCGTGACCTCACTCCAGTCACCACAGGCTGTTTTCTCTTGTGGGTGAATCTAGAACTAGGTGGCATCGTTTAAAAATAAGGAGGTGCCCATTTAAGACAGAGAGAAGGAAACATGTATTTTTCTCTCAGAAGATTGTGAGTCTTTAGAATTCCCTCTCTTCAAAAGGCCGTGGATGCCAAATCTTTAAACATTTTTAAGGCAGAGGAAGACAGATTCCTGATTCAGAGGAGATGAAAAATGATTGGGGAAATGTCAAAATGTACAGTTGAGATTAAGATCAGACCAGCCATGATCTCAGTGAATTGCAGAGCAAGCTCAAAGGGCCTAGTGAAGTTCCTTATTTATAGAATCATAGAATCCCTACAGTGTGGAAACAGGCCCTTTGGCCCAACAAGTCCACACTGAAACTCAGATCATCCCACCCAGACCCATCCCCCTATAACACACCTAATCTACACCTCCCTGAACACTACAGGCAATTTAGCATGGCCAAACAACCTAGCCTGCATATCTTTGGACTGTGGGAGGAAACTGGAGCACCCGAAGGAAACCCACGCAGACACAGGGAGAATGTGCAAACTCCACACAGACAGTCACCTGAGGGTAGAATCGAACCCAGGTCCCTGGTGCTGTAAGGCAGCAGTGCTAACCACCGTGCCACCATGCTGCCCCATATGGTTGTATTTGCTTATAACCAATTAATAATTAACTAAGTAGTGCCTGTTCTCCAAAGTTTCCTTAATAAGAAGTTACAATTATGTGTAAAAACGTTCTTCATCAGAACAAGATGGTTCCCTTTATGCCTGATGTAATAATACTTTTCCATGTGCTTTCCTTTTAAGGTCTCGATGTATCAAGCAACATCCTCCAGCTGAGTGGTAGGTGAATCACAGGCTCAAAGAACAGAGCCAAATAAAGAAATGCATTGTTGTGAGCTTTAAGCCTTGTGGGAAAGAAAATTATGAGCACTCACATTTTGTGGTTATTTTAATATCAACTGTTTAATAATGCCAATAAGCAGCTAGTTAATGCTTCTCAATCCTGACTGATGCAATTTTCCATTTTTGATGAAATAAAATCTCTGCTAACATTCATGACTTCTCACCTGAGCTAAAGCTATTAGTCTGGAAAGTGCTGTTAGCATTAACTCTAATGTCTGCAGTATCTGTGGGATATTGGATAGTAATTGTGAGAGTTCCATTTAGCACACACGTGTCTTATTCATTTCTCCCATGGTGTCAAATCGCTGTTGAGGAAAGCCTTGCTGCGTCTGACAGTGTCATGGATATTCATAGACATAAAACCTATCATATCTGGAACGTAGAATAATGTTAGTAGAAATAATGTTTTGAGCTGACACTTGCAACCAGAAGTGGATTGCTATTTTTCATCTTGAAGGAGCATTGTCGCAAGCTGCTTTACTCTATAACTGATTTTTAAAAAGTCCTGCTGTATATTTCAACTAAAATATGGTCTTTGTGTAATTTTGTTTCAATTCAGCCTATTACAGTCAACGCTGCACTAACATTCCAACTGGCAGAAGAGGACAAGCAAGAACAGGAAAGAAGGCTTATGATATCACACAGCATGCAAAATATACAGTTAGGATACATAACACATGTCTACCATACCAGGAATAAATATCTGGTAAAACAATGGCTACCTTCTACAAATGTGGTCAATAACATTCTTCTGCCAAGAACTTTAACAGTCAAGCCTATACATTTCTGTAAATATTTTCTTATCATCTTGTTCAATCATCTTATTAAATATATCTGGAGTACATGGGACTTGAACTTGGGCCTCCTGACTCAGAGGTAGGGACGTTACTACTGCACCACAAGAGCCCTGCATTCTGTTGTATGTATTTGCTATTAATTTGCAATAACTGGCCTGCTACCTCTGTTGCTAAAAGGAAGCATGTTTGCTTCATGCTGTTTAGTTTCACTGACAACTACATATAATCTTGTGTTCATTGTGCTAGCTCTGCACCCAACTGAGCCACGTCCACTACATTGCCAGCTGGACGTGCCTGCATCCTGATGCAACAGGTAACATTTGCATGGGACCAATGTAAGACTAAAATATGGCATTGTATTAAGAGCTGGGTGCTTATTTAACTACGAAAAGTCACCAAGAGTGGGAATTACTGAACCTGTAACATCCTATCTTACTGATAAGAGAAACATGAAACATATGAAACTGCAAGGCTGTTTGATTAGAAAACTGCTAATGCGAAATCCTTTTTCAAAAAGTGAGGGAGTCAGGAACTGGGTAACTGCATGCTGATTAGCCTAACATCTATTATTCAAAAAGTATTAATTATTAAGGAAATAATAGCAGAACATTTGGAAAGTCATTATTTAATCAAGCTGAGTCAGTATGGCTTCATGAAATAGAAATTGTGCCTGACTAATTTTTTAGTTTTTTGTGGAAGTCTCAATCAGAGTGAATAGGGGGAAACCATAGACGTGTTGTATTTGGACTTCCAGAACGCATTTGACAATTTACCTCAAAGAAGGTTAAGTCATAAGATAACAGGAGGTAGCATATTGGCATGCATAGAGAATTGGGCCATGGGCAGGAAACAGCAAGTGGAGATAAAGGGTTCTTTTTCAGATTGACAGCCTATGACAAGTGGGATTCCACAGGGATAAGCATTGAGGCAGCAATTGTTTACAATACATATTAATCACTTGGAAGAAGGAAGTGAGTGTACTGCAGCCAAATTTTCAGACAACACTAACATAAGTGGAAAGGCAGATTGTAAGAAGATACAAACAGTTTACAGAGAGATATTGTTTTATTCAGCAAGTAGGCAAAAATGTTGACAAAGGAGTATAATGTGGGAAAATGCAAAGCTGTTCATTTTGGAACAGAGAACAGAAGAACAGAATATTATTTAAATGGAGAAAAACTGCAGGAAGCTGCAACATAAAAGGACTTCTGGGTATTTGTGCTCAAAACACAGAAAGCTAACGCACAAGTGCAGCATGTAATCAGGAAGGTTTCTGGAATACTTCAAAGTATAGGCGTAGGAAAGTCTTACAGAAACTGTACAAGATGCTGGTGAGACCACATCTGGAATATTGTGAGCAGATTTGGTCCCCTTACTCAAGGAAAGCTATAATTCAATTGGAGGGAGTTCAGGGAAGGTTCACTGGGATGATCCCTGATATGGAGGAAATGTCTTATGAACAAAGGTTCAACAGGTGTACTTACTGGAGTTGAGAAGAATGAGAGGGAACCTCAGTGAAACATAAAGGATTCTTAAGGGGCTTAACAGGGTAAATGCTGGGAGGAGGTTTCTCTGTATGGGAGAGTCTAAGACCAGAAGACATCATCTCAGAATAAAGGAGTATCAATTTAAGACTGTGATGAAGAGGAGTTTCTTCTGTCAGAAAGTTGTGAGTCTTAGGAACTCGTCGAACACAGTGAGCTGTGGAGACAGTGTCCTTGTGTACACTTAAGGCAGAGATTCTTGATCAATAAAGGAATCAAGGGTAACAGGGAAAGGGCAGGAAAGCAGACATGAAGAGTGTTGGATCAGCCATGATCCCAGGTAATAGAATCATATAGTCAAACGGCATGGAAGCAGACCCTTTTGCCCAACTAGTCCATACCGACAATGTTCTCAAACCAAACTGGTCCCACTTGCCTGCATTTGGCCTATATTCCTCCAAAACATTCCTATTCATGCACTAATCTGAATGTCTTTTAAATGTAAAAACTGAAAGAACTGTGGATGTTGTAAATCGGGAACAAAAACAAAGTTGCATGAAAATCTCAGCAGGTCTGGCAGCATCTGTGAAGAAAAAGAAAAGTTAACGTTTCGGGTGCGGTGACCCTTCCTCAGAACAGTTCTGAGGTAGGGTCACCGGACCCGAAACATTAACTCTTTTTTTCCTTCACTGATGCTACCAGACCTGCTGAGCTTTTCCAGCAACTTTGTTTTTGTGACTTTTAAATGTTGTAACTGTATCTGTATCCATCATTTCCACTAGCAGTTCATTCCACACGTGAACCCCTCTCAGTGTATGTGTAGAAGTTGCCCCTCGTGGAGCAGGCTCAAGGGACCAAACAGCTGACTCTTGTTCCTATTTCTAATGGTCTTATTTGTGCTCTTCCTGAACAATGGAACAGGGAAATGAAAACATTTTAAAGATTACTTCCCGGGGCGTTACGGAAGTTCATAAAAGACAGTCACATTGTGCCCATTGAGAAACCAAGGACCCTGCTGGCCTTCCTGGAAGGATGCATCATAAAAAATTGTTCACCTATGATTGTACATGTACAACTCGCGCACACTTTAAAAATTTTGCACTGTTTTCATGAACACACATGATTCCTGCAAGAAAATCTTGCTCAGATAACAATCTATATTTGTAAGCAGGTTCTGTGAATTCTGAATCCCCAGATGTTCCTTTAAGGATTATTGTATGATCACTTCTTAAATGGACCCAGAGCACATATACCGTTTTTCCATTCAAGCGAAGAATTTCTTATCTTGGATCTGTGATAGCAGCATTGCAACAAAGTAACTGATAAGTTATAACTGATAAGTTATATTCTAACATGATAAGATTACATGGCTTGATTAAACATTTACTTGGGATGCGCCTGTTATGTAAAGCTGCATTGTTGGATTACTGAGCAGAACCGCTCAGAAATTTTTTTGACAATTTTTTTTCCTGTGATTATTGTATATTGCAGTACATCTTCTGTCTTGTCCTCATGTGCTTCTGAAGGTCATGATCTTAACCAACTAAAATACATTCAAGAGGGAAAGAAAGGTTGTAAGAGGTGGAAGAGAAAACATCCATGGCTTAAAAAAAAAGCCAAAAGCATACCATTTTGCAAAGGCCAGAGACAGGCAAGCTAAAAGACTGGGAAACTTTTAAAGCTTAGAAAAGGGGTCGTGACAAAATCGAGAAAAAAATCAAGTTATAATATGAAAGAAAACTAGTTTAAAATATAAAAAACAAATAGGAAAAGCTTCTATAAGTACATAAAAGGGGAAAGAGCAATTAAAGTGAATGTTAGTTCATTGAAGGATGAGGCTGGGGAGTTAATAGTAGAGATACTACATCAATATTTTGCCTTTATTTTCATAATGGAGGATAGTAATACCATTCTAAGAGTAACAGGTAATAGAAAGATTATAGAAAGGGTAGAACTTCGAACTTTGATCGTCACAAGGTGAAAAAATCGCTCGTGACCTGTTAGGATTGAAGGCAGACAAATCTCAAGGGCCTGATGGCCTATATCCTAAGGAATTAAACAAAGTGGCGTTCAAGATAATGGATCCACTGGTCATAATATTCCAAATTTCCTGGATGTTTAAAAGGTTTCATTGGATTCGAACAAGTGCTGATATAACACCCTCGTTTAAAAAGAGAGAAAGGAGAAAGTAGGAATCCATAGATCAGTTAGTTTAGCATCTGTCATGGGAAATTGTTAGGATTCATGATTAAAGAAAAAGTAACAGGACATTTGGAAGTCAAAATGACATCCATCAGAGATAGTGATAGTAGGAACTACAGATGCTGGAGAATCTGAGATAACAAGGTGTAGAGCTGGATGAACACAGCAGGCCAAGCAGCATCAGAGGAGCAGGAAGGCTGATGTTTCAGTCCTAGAAATCCTTTCGGGTTTCTGAAGAAGGGTCTAGTCCCGAAACGTCAGCCTTCCTGCTCCTCTGATGCTGCTTGGCCTGCTGTGTTCATCCAGCTCTACACCTTGTTATCTCCATCAAAGTCAACTTAACTTTATGGAGGGTAAATCGTTTTTGACTAATATGCCAGAGTTCTTTGAAGATGTAACAAGCTAAGCAGACAATGGGGATGTAGTATATCCAATTTTCCAGAAGGCATTTGATAAATTGCCACACAAATGTTAATACATAAGGTGAGATCACATGGGGTAAATGATAATTATTTGCTTGGGTACAGCACTAGATAACCAACGGAAAGCAGAGAGTTGGGATAAGTGAGTCTTTTCTAGTTGTCAAGGTGTAACTAATGGGGTAATGCAGGGCTCATTCCTTGGATCCCAACTATTTACAATCAATATTAATAATGATGCGGGGACAGAACGTACCAAAACAAATTTGCAGATGTCTGTAAAATAGGTGGGAATGTAATTTGCAATGAGGAAATAAGAAATTTACGAATGGACATGGATTGGTTAGGTGAATGGGCCAAAATTTGGCAGATGGAGTTTATTATTGATAAGTACAAAGTTATCCATTTTAGTCAGAAGAATAGAAAGGCAACTAATGATCTAAATAAAGAAGAAACTTCAGAGTGCTTTGGTGCAGAGGGATCTCATTCTTTGTACATGAATCACTGAAAACAACTGTGCAGATACTTTAGGTAATAAGGAAGGCAAATGGAATTTTTGCATTTATTGTTAAAGGAATTGGGTATAAAAGTTAGGAAGTTTCACCACAACTGTACAAGGCTGTACCTGGAGCATTACATGCAATTTTGGTCTCCTCACCTCACCTAAAAGTTCAAAGCAACTTCAATACATTGATGAGGGATTTGTTTTATGAAGAGAGATTGAGCAGTTTAGGCCTGTACTCCCTGGAGTTTAGCAGAATGAGAGGAGACCTAATTAAGGTATATAAAAAGCTAAATGGGATTGACAAAGTAGCCTCAAGAGAAAATTTCCTCTTGTGGGGCAATCTAGAATGAGGGGGCATAGTTTTAGGATGAGGGTTAGTAGATTAAAAATAGTGTTGAGGAGAAATTACTTCTCTTAAAGGATTATGAAGTACAGTGGATGCCAGGACATTGAGTAAATTTAAGGACGAGCAAGACAGATTTTTGATTAGTCATAGGTTTAAAAATTATGGGGCATGGGCAGGAAAGTAGAGTTGAGGCCAAGATGAGATCTACTCTTCAGGAAGCTAGGTTGCATAACTCTCTGGGTTAGAGAATTCCAAACATTCATGACCCGCTGGGAGAAAATAAATTACTATCCTTTTGTTTGGTAACCATGTCCCCAGTTCAAGATTCCCCTTTGACTGGAAACATCATCTCAATACCTACCCTGTTAAATCCCCTCAGATCCTTGCATTTTTCAACACTATCAACCATGAGTCTTCTAAATTCTCATGAATGAAGGCCTAACCTGTTTAGCTGTTGTTTTCAGTTAATCCTTTCATCCCAGGAAACAGCCTAGTGAGTCTCTTTTGTACAGTCTCCAATGTCAATGCACCCTTTCTTAAATACGGGAAACAACACTGTACACAGTATTCCAGGTATGGCCACACCAACACCCTCTCCTGTTGTAATATGACACAATCCTTTGATGTCAAGATAGGGGTCAACATGTGTCATTGCCCCCACCCTTTACTCCATTGCCACCATTCTGTATCTTTTCAAGAACAAGCTCCCCAGTGGCAAGGACATTGTCTACAGGATATAGAGAAAACTTTTTAACCTCAATCAACTGAAACGCAAGAAGAAAATAACACCAACTTCACTTGTGGAACTTCAGAACATGGTTGACAATCTCATCTCTACTCTCTTGGTAGAGGAACTTCAAATCTCACATTTATGCCTTTGTGGAAGCATACCAAAGAATTGGTCTCAGCCTCAAACTCAAGAATACTCAAGCCCTTTACCAACCCATCCCTGGTCAACCTTTGGTCCATCCCTCCATTAAGATCAATGGAAACATCCTCCCACACATGGAACATTTCACCTACAGGGGAAGCTACCTCTCATCTAAGATTGACATAAACATAGCAATTCAAAATCACATCCAATCCGCAAGTTCTGCCTTCGGATAATGATAGGAGTCTTCAGTGACCATTATGTATGTGCTGATATCAAGATCTTTGTGTCTAAAGCAGTTATTATTCTGACTCTTCTATATGGCTCAGAAACTTGGACTATGTATAAATACCATGACAAGACCCTTGAGAAGTTATTTGAGATGGATTCTCCACATCAGGCTGGGAGGACAGATGTACTAACATCAACTAACAACACCAGCATCAAGGCCATGATAATGCAAAATCAATGCCGCTGGGCCAGCCATGTGCTTAGGATGAGGGTGATGGGGAATTCCATTGTCATTATATATCAGCTTTGCTGTTAGCCTGCCTTTGATTTTGTTTGTGATCCTTCTCGGACCTTGTAAGCTAATTAAGATTAAAATCTAACATAATTGACCAATTGTACCTTTTCTGTTAGTACAGAAACTGCATTTCCTGTGTTCAGTAATCAGTTGGGTGTCCATTGACCTTTAAAGTAATACTTCAGTATGTGTTCATTTTGAACTTCTCTAAGCGAAGTGATTTCTTCATTTTCTCGCTTTGATGATTTCTTGTGTGGTGCTCTTCTTTGAAAGCTTTTCCCCATGCTTTGAGGAAAGAAATATTATTTTAGCAACAGTTAAAATGTTTTAAAATGTGTGATTTTCCTGCAGGCATTGCAGTCTACAGTTTGGATGAGACATTGTTCACACCTTCTACACACCAGAGCAAACATGACAAGATGGCATCTGCTACTGTTTCTTCACACTTTCCAGCTGCTGTCTGGTGTACTCGCAATTTTTCACCCGGTATACTGTAAAGAAACTGAATGCCTTTACCAAGGAAATTCTCTGTCACCACCAATGATTCCATTTCTTGGACCTCAGTCTATTTAGACAAATGTACTGCTTTACATAGGAACACAGAAAATAGGATCAGGAGTAGCCCATTCAGTCCTTCAAACCTGATCCACCATTCAATATGATCATAACTGATCATCCAACTCAATGCTCTGTTCCCACTTTCTCCCCATAATCTTTGATCCCTGCAATCCCAAGAACAATATTTAACTCCTTCTGGAAAACAGTCAATATTTTGGCGTCAACCACTTTCTGCCACAAAACATTTCACAGGCCTGCACTCTCTGAGTGAAGGAATTTCTCCTCATGTTAGTTCTAAATAGCCTATGCCATATCCTTACACTGTGACACTGGTAATGTCTTCCCTAGTCTTGGAGCGCATCCTTCCTTCTTTTAGCCTATATAGACCTGTTAGAATTTTATAGTTTCTCTTGTATCAATGTTTGACTTACCTTGGACTGCTGAAAGCCTGAGATAAATTTGTCTGAAACCCTAAAAATGATTTTGTCTCTCATCAATTCATCTTTAAGCATTCTGGAATTGTAATTATTACCAAGATGTGGAGATCATTAGTAAAGGAGTAAATACCTTCCTCAGGCTTTGGTGCGGGTGGGAGATTTCAACCTGTTAAATTTTGCTTCTTCAATTTTTGTATTACACAGAGCACTGAAGTAAGAAGCAAAAGCACCAATTATGTCATCTTTATTTATCCATTGCCTTGCGAACACGTTATTCACATTGCTACCCATTGCAAACAGCAATGTACTGACCTGATTCTTTGTGATTTTGTCTCTTACACTAAGGCATTTCAATCATGTGTGAATCTCTTTCTACAGTTCTGCTATTTTTTTTTGGGCTGTTATGATACATTGATAAGTTCATGCCTTTCTTGAAGTGGCAAGCTGAATCCACATCTGCACCTTAGTCTAAGTCTTTTTCCAATGTTCCTGCTTGGCTAGTCACGGGTCCATTATTTTGCTTCTGAGGTTTTCCCTGCTCAATGTAATTGTTGGGAGCTTGTCATAAGGTTTCACTGGCTTCAATGTCAATGATAAACCCCTGGATGGATCACAGAGACAAGTAATGGTGGTGATCACTATGACAACCATGGGTCAGCCACCAGATCCACCGGAGCAGGACCCTTTTTGGGAGACTGCAGAAAACTACCAATATCTGACACCAAAATCTAAGTCTCCTGAAATAGTGCTGTTCAGATACAACAAGTAAACTTAGCTTTTGTGAGGACATTTTGTGGTTTGGATCTGCTGTTCCCTTTTTACTTCTGTCCCCTTTGCAGCTCCCTCTCCATTGCTCCTTTCGCTGGTGCTATCTTCTTTACTTCTACTCCCTCTTTAAGTTTTGTCTCTGCACTAGCTACAGGGTTTTGAACAAGCTATTGCTGCCTCTGCAGGTGATAATGGATACCACATTGGTATTTGTCTAAGGCAGCGATTGTACCACCCATTTTGAGGAGATTGAGAAAACCTCCCAAGTGTAGAATGCAACATTTGAGCATAAGTGATGAGATAAAAACACTTTCCAACCAGCAAGTAGGAAAATAGCTATAATTGCCACATATTTAATGCAATATTTACTGCAGTACTAGTATGAGAGAAAGTCATTGAGAGGCAAAGGCAAAATTAGTTTATTGGAGTTAAGAAACAATAGAGGAATTAATCTGCTCTTTGGTGTATTTTATAGGCTATCAAATGGTGAGAAGGAGAGAGAAAAGCAAGAAATTTACTGAGATGTGGGTGAATAATGCATGAGTAATAATGGGGAATATAACGTTGCAAACATTCAAGGGAGCAGAAATTGTGTTAAAGATAGAGAGCTGGAATGATTTTTAGTGTGTTCATAGAGCTGGTGCCAAATTCTACTGCTGACTTCCATGTTTATATAAATAATTAATATCCAAGTAGGCTAATTGAGAAATCTATTGACCTGAATAATATACTGCTAATGCCACAATATGGCTGGCATAGGCAACATTACGAGAGTGCTTTTTAAAAAAATTTTAAAGAATGGAAAGGAAAGGGATATTATCTTTTGGATGACACGCTATTGCGCATCAAGGACAACACTCAAAATTAGTAAACCACCTTCTTTCTTACTAGCCTGCTTTCCAAAACACTCCCTTCTCCCACTCCCTGAACAATGCTCAAGCACATATCACCCAATATCCCAACGTACCTTACTCTGGGATCCTTTGGATTCTTCCTGGTAGGTGCTGCTGGGATTGCTGGAGCCGCTGGTCAATCAGCTGCAGAAGATCAGGCATCCTCCCACTAGGGGGAGTAGTAAAGGCAGTGTTTTATGGTTGCCAGGCAGACTATTTATCAGTGAGAGACAGCAAGAACTGCAAATGCTGGAGTCAGAGATAACACAGTGTGGAGCTGGAGGATCACAGCAGGCCAGGCAGCATCAGAGGAGCAGGCAAGTTGACGTTTCGGGTCTGGACCCTTCTTTCCAGAGGACCTTTTCTGAAGAAGGGTCCTGACCCAAAACGTCAACTTTCCTGCTCCTCTGATGCTGCCTGGTCTGCTGTGCTCCTCCAGCTCCACACTGTGTTATCTCTATTTAGCAGGGCTTTTGTTGCCTGCTGAATGTCTCCCTGAGAGTGGGGGAGGGGTGCAAAGAAATTGAGCAGTATGCACTCCTCTAGCCCAGTGACCAACCACAGAAATAATGAGAGACCTTTAAAAAGAAGATTGTTTTGGAACAGACTATGTGCATTAGCGCAATTGACTGGGTGGTTGGTTTGTGATGCAGATTAACACCAACAAAATGGATTCAATTCCTGCACCAGCTGAGGTTATGAGGAAAGTTTCTCACCTCACCTGAGGTATGGTGATCCTCTGGTTAAATCACCACTAGCTGTCTCTCTGTAATGAGAGAGCAGCACTGTGGTGACCTTACCTTACCATAACATGGAAAGCACTCTGCTTGATGCAGAAGTTAAAAGCAGCATAAAGCAGTTAAAGGTGGTGGATGACAGTTGTCAACTTGAAAAGATGAGGGAGAGTTGAGCTGACTATAAAAAAAGGAAATGTAAGAAAATGAAAGAGCCAGCACGGGAACTAATAAAAAAATGAATCCCAAGATCTTTTATATACCCATTAACAGGAGCAATTTTGTCAAAGATGTCGTGGAACCTATTAGAGGCCAGAGAAGAAGATTTTTCTAAGTCTACAAGGCAGAAGGAGTTGGTCAAGGTGCATGAGAAAGAAAAGTGTAGCTTAAGAGGAGGAGTGGGGAGGCCGACAATATTTTGAAGTTGAGAAATTACCTTGTCTGAATGGAAATAAGTCTAGAAAGTTTTGAGGCGCTGATTACAATTGTCCTTCTTCATGTACAAGGGTGTTGCAGAATGAGAAGATTTCACTTATTATGCCCTTGTCCAAAAATAGAATGAATCTGAGCAACTTTAGATCAGTCAGTTTAACCTTGGTAGTGGGGAATGTTTTTGGAACAATAATGCAGGAGAAAATTACAAATTCTTGTCGGGAATAATAATTAAAGATTAGCATGCATTGGTTGAGGGCAAATTGTTTATGACTATATTCATGGATTATTTTCATGAGGCCTGAATACCGTGGATGGTGGCAGCGCAGTTGATATTTTATATTTGGAATGGTATGTGATGAAGTACTATCCAAAGTGGGTTTCTTTTAGCAAATCTAAAATCCATTGGACAAAAGGGTCAGCCGTGACATGGGTAAAGAATTCGCCAAGGGATAGAAAGCAGACAGTCATGGTGAATGATTGCTTTCTGAACTTGAAGAAGGTACAAAGTGAAAGATCCTTAAGTTCAGCACAAGGACTGCTGCTAATTTTGACAAACAGTAATGATTCGGCTTTGGAGTACAGGGCACAATATCGAAATTTGTCAATGAGGTAAACTTGGAAAGATAGTAAACTGCGAGGAAGATGTTGATAGACTTCAACAGGGCTTAGATGTATTGGTGGAAAGTGTTACTCTGTCAAGTAGAAATCAATGCAGAAAAGATTGAAGTGAGATGGTTAGGAAGACCAAGGAGAGGCAATACAAATTAAATACTAAATTTAAATCTATGTCATCTATATCATACATAATCTATATTAAATTCCAGTTCAGGCCAGCCCAATTATGTCCAATTCTGGCAACCAAACTTGGCGAAGGATGTTAAGACTTTGGCAAGGGTACAGAAGAGACTTGCTGGAATTATTCTACAGATGATTGATTATTTGGACAGTTACAGCCACGTGGATGGATGGGAGGAGAGGAATTTGCTCTTGCAGCAGAAAATGCTCAGGGGAAGTTTGAAAGAGGTGTTTAAAAAAAAGGAATTAATTATATAAAACATATGAAGAGCAGCTGCTTCTATTGGCTGAGGGTAACCAGAAAATACAGTTTTAATTGACAAAAGAACTAGAGGCAATGTGAGGTTAACATACTTATTCAACACATTGCCAGGATTTCAATTGCACAAACTGATAGAGAAGAGGAAACAGAAATACAATTTTATATACAGCTGTCCAAGTCAGAAATTGATGTGTTGCTGTTTTACTCCGACCTCCATTTACGATCAGTTTATCAACCACAAAAAATGACTTCTAATATTTGGGTTACATTCAATATAATGCATAAGGAAACCATTCATGCTCTCTAATTTTTAAGCTTGTAAATTCATCCTTGAAAAAAAAAGAAAGTCCAAATAAAAGGCTTGAAAGCCAACAGATGAATTATTAATAGAGTTGCTATTGTGTTTAAATGCATTGCTGGAGGATTCACCATATGTCTTGCCTCACCACTCCACCATTGGACGCACAAACACAGCCATTCTTGTGATGTACTGACTTCCTATTTTTTCCCCTCTAATCAACTTGTTCAGAGATGTTATTGCACACCTCTGGAGCAGGTGGAACTTCATCCTAGTCCTCCTAGTCTAGGGGTGGGAACTCTACTACTGCACCACAAAAACATATTGGTATCCTACACCAACTGGAAAGTAAAACGACTGCTCATTTGGGTGATGCTTTACTGTCATGTAGCCAAATAGACTTCTTTTCAGTCACTTTTCAATATTTTTATATCTGGTAAAGAGAAACCTTCAGTGAAAATTACTATGTATACATATATATAATAAATAAAATAATGTACCATGGTTGTGATATTTCTCCAGAGTTGAACTCAGATGAGTCCTGGAAACTGATCTTCAATTCCTGGAGATCCCAAGCCAGTTTTGGAATGTGGAGATGTTATTACAGCTGAAGACTACAGTTTAAAAATTCACTTCTAAAATATTTAACATCCAAATTAACCGCAATTACAGTAAATGTTAGTTCATTGAAGAACTTTGGCTCAGAGTTTGATGAGCTGGAGTCCTAGCTTTTGCAATGTAATAGAATATTTTATATTCATGAAATGTAAACTGGAAAGGTCGATAAAGCCTTTGTTTCACATCTTTCTCAACATGGCACACTTTCAAATTTGCCCACAGAGTCAGCCTAGATTATCAAGGCAAGTCTTGGAATGGAGATTGAAACTAGAACTTTTTGAATTAGGTACAAAAGTGTTACCATTAAGCCAGGCTAAAATTTGGATTGATATGTAGCTCGGCCAGTGATGCCACGTTTGATGCCGAAGGTGAACTGGGATTTAGCTGTTGACCCAGATCTTTGGGAGCCACATGTCTCTGTTATCAGTTGTGCTCATATCTATTTGGAAATCCCTAGGATATGCAATATTTCAAAGCAAAGTGTGGCATGGAATCGTCTATATTTTTGTTTCCATCCCTGGAAAGAACCCTAAGTAAAATATAATTTGTTCTATGATGATACTTACATTGAAACCTACTTCCCAGTTATCAATCATTGATAGGCTCCCATTTTCTGGTCTCACTTCATTGGAGATGCATGTTGGGACCATATGAACATCCTATTGCTCAGACCTCCATAGGAATTGCCCAAAATTTCAACTACCAATGGACAATTTCCATGCTCCTTAGGATTCTCCTCAAAAGTATCTGATACAAACTGGAGTTGGAGATTTACAGTGTTGTGATGGAGCTTTCTGAGGGTGTTACTAGGCCAGCATTCATTGCCCAGAGGGCAGTTAAGAGTTCACCACACTGCTGTAGGTCTGGAGTCACATGTAGGCCAGAGCAGGTAAGGAAGAAGAAACATACTAAGGGGAGGACAAAGCAACCATGGCTGATAGAAGTCAGGGAAGTCAGAGACAGCATTAAAGCAAAAGAAAAGGCATACATGTGGTGGAGATATGTTAGAAGAATGTAAAAACCATCAGAGGACCACCAAAAAGCATGGGGGTAGGGAGCATAGATGAAAAATGAAACTAGCTAGTAGTATAAAAGAAGACTGCCAAAGTTTCTTTGATAACTTAAAGGAAAGAGAGAGGCAAGATTGGACAGTGTACCATGGGAAAATGCAGCTGCAGAAGTAGCAATGAGGGAAAAAGAAATGGTAGAGGAACTGAATTGGTGTTTTGCATCATCTTCATGGTGGAAGACACCAACAGAATCCCAGAACTTCAAGAGGTTTGGGAACAAAGGTGAGTGTAGTGTCTGTCTCTAAGGAGAAGGTGCTGCAGAGGCTGAACTGTTTCAAAATGGATAAATCACCTGGACCAGATGGACAACTCCCAGAGTTCCGAGGGGCAATGCATTGGTGGTGATCTTTTAGCAATTACTGGAGTCAGGGAGGGTTGCTGAAGACAGGAAAATGGCTAATGTAAGATCCTGGTTAAGGAACGAGGGACTGTCAATCAGGGTTATCAGACGTCATTGCTGTGGGGTGGAGACTGGTGATGTCCACTGCCCTCCCCAGATCAATGCCAATGAACATAATGATTGTATCTTGTACTATCACTGCAGTCTATTTTTTCATTTATCACTCAGTCAATTTAAAATTGCAGCAAAAAAAATCCCTGTTTAAAAAGCAGGGAGACAGAAGACAGGAAATTGCAGACTGGTTAATCTGACCTCAGTTGTTGGTAAAATTTTAGAGTTTATTATGAAAGATAAGGTTGTGGAGTACATGGAAATGCACGCTCATATAGGGCTGAGTCAGCATGGCTTCATCAAGGGGAAGTCACGCCTGGCAAATCTGTTAGAATTATTTGAGGAGGTAACGAGCAAATTAGACAAAGGAGAGCCAGTAGATGTGATCTATTTCAATTTCCAGAAGGCCTTTGACAAGGTGCTACACAGGAGTCTGCTAAATAAGGTAAAGAGCCCATGGTATGAGGGATAAGTACTGTTAAAGATAAAGGTTTAGCTGAAAGGCAGAAGACAGAGTGGAGATAAAGAGGTCTTAGAATGGCAGTGGCGACTGCTGGAGGTCCACAGGGGTCAATGTTAGCACCTGTATAGGATGGGCCGAAGGGCTAAAAGTTAATGATGACATTCAACAGCTGCATGAGAAAATACTTGCACACTTGACTTGATTAGCAAACTTGACAATGTGGTGAGTTTTTCCTTCCTTCAAGGAGGAGGAAAGTCGATGATGTCATTACCTGTAGGAGTTTACACCCCACCTCTTTTTGAATCCATAATAGATAAACACTAATTAACCCATTCTGCTTGACATGGAATGGATGGAGCTTGTTTGTTTTCTTTGGAAATTAGAGACACTGAAGGCTGAACCCATTTTCAGAATTTCCATGTCACGATACAATCAGAGATGAGACACCCTCAAGCCATCAAGCCATTCATTAATAAGACAGTAAGTATTGGGAAATATTCATTGTAGTGGGTGTCAGGAATCTCAAAACCATTGAACCTGGGTACACTTAAGCACATCATGACATCTTCTTTACACAGAGTGTGGTGGGTGTGTGGAATGCGCTGCTGGCAGTGGTAGTGGAGTCAGATACTTTAGAGACTTTTAAACGACTCTTGGAGAGGCACATGGAGGATAGTAAAATGTAGGGTATGCGGGGTAGATTGACCTTAGCAGCATAATAGGTCGGCACAACATTGTGGGCCGAAGGGCCTGTACTGTGCTGTACTGTTCTATGTCCTATGTTCTTAGAAACTATATTAAGACTTACATGCCCTGGTAATCTAAAACATTTAAATGGAATAGTCACCCGTAAATTTAAAGGGATTCTGGGAAATGATAAAATGCATACACACAGTCTCAATGGTTTCAATGCAACTTTACAGAGAAATATGTCAAATATCTAGAATGAGTCATCAAGTAACTTATAAAAAAAATGTTGTCTCAGAGAAAGAACAAAGATGGTATGTTTTGCCTAAATCAAACGGAAATGTTTGACTTCTGTTTTAAAGTAATTTTAAGATGCAATTAGATATGGTGGTAATATTTAAGTTGCAAGATTGGATGAGACAAAGTAATTAAGGGTGGAGACTGGTGGAAGAAGACAAAAAATAATTAGAATAATGGGTTGAAGCGGCAATTCGGGTTAAAATGTTACAGTAATGAAAAGGAGGTTTAGATGAGAGCACGAAACTGATAGCTTTCTCTTGATGATGTTTGTGTCCTTGCCTTTCCTTTTAAGAGAACTGATTTGGTGATCAAGCCACTATCCGAGGCATTGGGATCATATGTGGGGAGATGAGTAAAACCTTGTAGATCATTTGATAAGATCATCTGGGGTCAAGAATGCATGACATGGTCTTGGGATACTGATGTAAGTGCGCCAAAGTGAATGTTACCTCGGAAGTAACAAACATGAGACGGTAAAAACATACACTGAAGAACGGGTCTCAGACACGTACACCTATCTGATGAAAGGATAGTGTGGCTTGGAGGAGTACAAAAACATAGTTTAAACAATAAGACACTGACACAAAATCCATAAAGAAAATGACTTTAAAACAATGAAACTGGTATTAGTGAAAGGGACGTAAAAAGAATTACAACTAAAATAAAAAGTGTGATTGGTTATTATGTCAAAATGTTACAGAAATGAAAAAAAATGGATTCTGGGAGGAGTAATGGTGGACTAATTGAAAGGGCCCATTGGATGACGTACAGATACCCCATCTTGAGCATTTCACCAGTCGGTAAAATTGTCATGTGTTAGCACAGTTAGCGTATGTGAAAGATGGCTAAGCTAAGACTCAAGCGGCGTAGGAGTCTGTGGTAAGGAAACCCTGTGGAAAGGTAAAAGGCAGGAAGCATAAGTTGAAGACAAAGCCTGATGAACGTTAGAGCTGTATTGTTTGATACCATGGTAGCTCAAAAAGGAGGGTACCTGCACATGGAAGTAGTCACTACTCAATGATACAGCCATTCATAAAACTAGCAAGGAGGGAAAAGTATTGAAGTAGTATCCTCAAGACAGATACAGATGAAGAGAGCTGAAGAAATTTTGAGTCCACATATGATGTTATTTTACTGTGATTGGGTGAAGTGATCTGTGGATAGGGAATGGGGGATTAAAACAGAAACAAGTTAAGGGAACTGAATCTGGAACATACTAAATTTTAAAGCAAATTATGTAAATGGATTAACTGGAAAAAGATGCAGATGATATTCTGGTCATCTCAGTCAGGTGGCACGAATTGCTGGTTCCATCACAGCCTTACTGCATATCAGGGGTGGGGTATACATATATGATCACTTCACCCAATCACAGTACAATAACATCATACATGGACTCAAAATTTCTTCAGCTCTCTTCATCTGTATCTGTCTTGAGGATATGACTTCAAATGGCCAAATTCTGCTCCTCTGTCTTATGGTTATATAATGAAAGCTGAGGGAACCTGAGTTTGGCCTCAGTGTGACGATGGAAAATGACACTAATGTTTATTTTTGTTTATATACTTTTGATGATTCTGTTGCAGCTAGGCTATATGTTAGCAAGAGGGATTTAAATTGAGACCTTGTCCCAACTCGTTGTTTTGGTAAGATGTAAGAATCATCATAAACAGCCACATCCAAATACTATTTTGAAAATTGAGTTTTGCATAAATAAATAGCATGGAAACATATTGGGGCTTGAACAACATGGGCCATGGTGAGATTCATGCAGAAGTCTACTGTGGCCTTTCTCAATGTTGGGGCAAACTCACATCTGCCCGGAATTGGGCAAGTTTCATGATATGCAGCAGGGAGTTGTCAATTCACCGGAATTATTGCTTGTTAATCAACGTCCCTGAGTAACATTCTTCCAAACTCTAACATTCATGAAATATGTGAAGAAATGCTTTTGCATGCACGATAACATAGATCAGATATTCAAGAGAAACACAAAATGAACATTATGCGCTGGAATCACTTTACATGATGTCATTTCCCTGTTCCATGAGCCTGGGGCTATTTCAACTACTGTGAATATTAGATGGATTAGTGCTAAAGGCCTGGGCTTCTTAAGATGCTCAACATGTCTTAAAATTTTGGGATAGTGTGACAAAGGATCAAGCTATAATGTTTCTTCAGTATATAAATCTACAACAAGCAGAGACATAACTTGGAGTGCTTATAGAAATGATTATTTGTTAAGAATAATGTTCAAAGAATAAATAAGCCAGATTTGATGTAAAAGTACAAATTGCAAGTATCAATTCTTTAGCATTTCTTTCAGAGAGCTGATAGTGTTGGGTTCTCTGTTTGACAATAAGGGCATCAAACAATTTGTTGCAGTAAACAGGGCAGAAGGGAGAAGTCCTATTTTTCTGTTGGGAAAGAGAGACGTTAAAAGCAATAACAAGGCAGCGGGTGGCCCAGGATCTCACAACCATACTGTGCCAGGCATTAGGAGAAAGTTGAAATACTTTGACATCACCTGGAGAAAAAAAATATTAACATTGACAAGATTTGCCATCACAGAGGCTCATCATGATGCATACAGATCAATTATGATCTAATTTTATGGTGGAACAGGCTCAAGGCATTAAACAGCCTACTCCTGTTCCTATGTAATAGGACTAAAGTAATATTTGGCAATAACACTGAAAGGTTGTGCTCCAAAACTGGCCGCTCCCCTAGCCAAGCACTTCCAATACAGTTACAACACTGGCATCTAGCTGACAATGCAGAAAATTTTCCATGTATGTCCTGTACATAAAATGCAGGACAAATCCAAAGCAGCCAATTACCACCCCATCAGTCTCCTCTCGATCATCAGTAAAATGATGGAAGGTGTCATCAACAGTGCTATCAAGCAGACCCTGCTCAGCAATAACCTGCTCAGTGACGCCCAGTTTGGGTTCCGCCAGGGCCACTCAGCTCCTGACCTCATGACAGCCTTGGTTGGACAAAACAGCTGAATTCCAGATATAATAGGTACTGCAGATGCTGGAGAATCCGAGATAACAAGGTGTGGAGCTGGATGAACACAGCAGGCCAAGCAGCATCATAGGAGCAGGAAAGCTTGACGTTTCGGGCCGAGACCCTTCATCAGAAATGGGGGAGGGGAAGAGGGTTCTGAAATAAATAGGGAGAGAGGGGGAGGTGGGTAGAAGATAGATAGAGGAGACGATAGGTGGAGAGGAGGCAGACAAGTCAAAGAGGCGGGGATGGAGCCAGTAAAGGTGAGTGTAGGTGGGGGGTGGGGGGGTAGGGAGGAGACAGGTCAGTCCAGGGAGGACGGGCAGGTCAAGGGGGCTGGATAAGGTTAGTAGATAGGAGATGGGGGTGTGGCTTGAGGTGGGAGGAGGGGATAGGTGAGAGAAAGGACAGGTTAGGGAGGCGGGGACGAGCTGGGCTGGTTTTGGGAAGCGGTTGGGGGAGGGGAGATTTTGAAGCTGGTGAAATCCACATTGATACCATTGGGCTGCAGGGTTCCCAGGCTGAATATGATTTGCTGTTCCTGCAGCCTTCGGGTGGCATCATTGTGGCATTGCAGGAGGCCCAGGATGGACATGTTGTCTGAGGAATGTGAGGGGGAGTTGAAATGGTTTGCGACTGGGAGGTGCAGTTGTTTAATGCAAACCGAGCGCAGGTGTTCTGCAAAGCGGTCCCCAAGCCTC
>JAHRHZ010000076.1:3964273-3988918 GCA_024137785.1 Ginglymostoma cirratum
GTGTTCCTCGAGCTCCACGCTGCGTTACCTCTGACTCCAGCATTGGCAGTTCTTGCTATCCCATCATGGAACTCTGATACCTTTCCTTCCTGAAAAAATATCTAACGAAAAGAGACCACATTTGCTAGAGGGACACTAGTTCCCACAGTAAGTGGCCTCATTTTAGGAAAAGACAAAAAAAAACTCCTGCAGTGTAGCAGGAATGAGGTAAAAGAGTCTGCATGCTCTCAGGGTTATCATTCATTTCTTTCCTTCCCTCAATTTTCAGGATTTTCCATGCAGATGACAATGATGATGAAGCCTATGATGTCGCATTCACTTAACTATTAATTCTATACAGGATTGGTAGAGTAAGTATTGCATCGGTCTGAGTTCCAAGAGTTCCAGAAGCTCAGTTATATGCTCTCGAAAAGAAATATAGATAAATGTCTTGAGTTCTCGCTTTGTCCACAATTGGCAATCTGGGTGAAAATTGTGAAATTATGGTTTGATATCACTCAAACTGAATGCAAACATAAAACCAACATATTTAGGCAGTATTTTAGAATTTACATTTAAAAAATATTCCGTAATATAGACAAGACTGGTAGCCCGTCATGTTACTAACAAAGGACAGGCAAAAAAAGGATTCCTCACTGAAATAAGGTTTTCTAATCAGTGTTGAGTTCACCACCTGAGTAACCTGACTTTAACTAAGTGAAAGTTCATTAAAAATTAATAATGCAGAGCCATTTATCAAGTTTTATTCATCCATGTTTGTCAGTGCCTGCATAAATTAAATGCTTTCCTTTAGCATTTCAATGTTTTTGAAAAGTACCTACCAATCACTTGTTCCTTTAGCAAGAAATTGTTTCATTTGAGAGCCTTGTCAGTGGTTCATACATGGACGCAATTGGTACAAACTCGCCATTCTGAATAATTTGATCCAGCATCATGACTGGTTTTATAGGTGCCAACAAATTCCAGTGCAATGTTTATGAATTAGTATTTTAAATTGTGGAAACTCAATTCATGCTAGATGTAAATTGTGCACAAAATTTCAAAATTTTATGCGCTAATTTGCCCTACTTTAGGTGAAAATATAGGAAATTCCAGACTAGAGAATATTAAAATATCTTTCATGTGATGTGGGTATCATTGTCTACGGTATCATTTATTGCCCATCCCCAATTTCCTTTGAGAAGGTGGTGGGGAATTACTTTATTGTACTGTTGCAGTCCATGGACTAAAGGTGCATGCACAGTGCTATTTGGAAGAGATTCCAAGATTTTAATTAAGCAACAACAAAGGAGCAACAATATATCTCCAAGTCAGGATGCTGTGTGGCTTGGAGGGAAAGTTGCTGGTGATATCATGTATCTGCTGTCTTTGTCCTTCTATCCATAAAAGTCATGGGTTTACAAGGTCTGATTAAAGGAGGTTTGGTAAGTTTCTGCAGTGTATCTTGTAGATAGTGCACTCTGCTACCACTGTGTTTGTATAATGGAGGAAGTGAATATTGAAAGTCATGGAAGACAGTGATGCCAATCAAGCATATTGCTTTGGACTGGATGCCATCGAGCTTCTTGAATGTTGTTGGAATTGTACTCATCCAGGCAAGTCCATCAGAAACCTGATTTATACCTTTTTGAATGGTTTTGAACAGGCAGGTGGTGAGTTATTCACCCACAGAATATACAGCCTCTGTTCCACTCTTGCAACTGTAGTTTATGTGGCTGATCCAGTTTAGTTGCTAGTTAATGGTAGCTCTTCGGATGTTGATTGCAAAGGATTCAGTGATGGTTGTTCCATTGGATGTTAAGGAGTGGTGATTAGATAACTTCTTGGGGAACATAACAATCGTCTGTCACTTGTTAAGTGTGAATATAGCTTGCCACTTATCAGCCCAAGGCTGGATACTCTTGAGGGCTTCTCCATATGGTGTTGGCTCAGACTCTGAGAGGTCATAGACAGTGCTGAACATCGTGAAATTATCACTGAACTTCCCTACTTGTGACCTTAGGATGAATCAAATATCATTGATGAAATATCTGAATATATTTGGGCTGAAGACAGTGTCTTGAAGGCCACCTGCTGATGTTTGGAACTGAGAAGTTTGCCCTTGAGCTAGCATAAGCATCTTCTTTTGTGCTGGGTATAACTCCAAAAAGTGGAAGTTTTCCCCAATTCTCAGCGCTTCAGTTTTGCTAAGGCTCCTTGGTGTCATACACCTTCAAGTACAGTCTTGATGTCAAGGGGAGTCACTCTCCTTACCTCTTCAGTTCAATACTTTGACCACATTTGATCCAAAGTTGGAATGCGGTCTGCAGCAGAGTGACGCTGAAAAATGTCCCAAACTCACTGTCACTGAGCTGGTTCCTGCTGTTTAAGTGCTGTTGATGACAGCTTTGTTTAGACAGATTAGACTGATAGGACAGTAATTGGCTGTGGAGATTTTCTGAAGAAGGGTTTAGGCCCGAAATGTCAGCTTTCCTGCTCCTCTGATGCTGCTTGGCCTGTTGTGTTCATTCAGCTCTCTACCTTGTTATCTCAGTAATTGGCTGTGTTGGATTTTTCCTACTTTCTCATGTGTACAACACCCCTGGGCAGTTTCCCACATTGTGAGCAAAAGCCAAGGTTGTCATTGTACATGTCCGGAGGAAAACTCGCAGAATTCCCATCAAAGCGTAGGGCTGGACCCTTCATTTGCTGGTATTTTATCATATTTTGATCTTACAGCTTCTGTGGGGAGACAAAGAGAGTTAAAGAGGAGCAGTTAAGTGTTAAACATTTGTAGTTCATAAGTGGAATGTGACAGCTGTGCTCGCATGTTTGTGCCATCTTGAAGGCAGTGCCAATAACCAACTCATAACAACTCCCCCCACAAGCTACTCAGACCCCTGGAGATATGATATTTTGCAGCACATTTCCTCTGCATAATCCAAACATTTATACATTACTTTTGTATGATGAAGATCCTTTCCATGGTAATGATGATGATGGAAACAAGAGTATACCATTACACAGGTTATTTGAATTTAGGAAAGTCATAAATCACAAAAAGTAGCCAAGGAACTTTAGCAAGCAGTGTTAGGATTTTTGATCTTTGTCATGCATTTCTTGGGTCTTTACAGGGCTGCAGGAATGGAATAGAAGGCATGGAGCCAAAAAATTGAAAAGGAGGACAGAGGGATTCCTATCACCTTCCCAGTGCCATGGCATTTTGCCAGCAATAGGTAACATGAAGGTCAGCTCTTCCATTCAAATGCCAGTCAAGTGGATAAAGAAAAGTGACTCCTCTGTACTGCTGCTAATTTATGAGAAGCAGGTGGGTCTTTGTGATCATCCTTTGGACTTGCATTAGCTTGTGTTCTATAGAGACTCTCAACAAGCAGATTAGCTGTATCCATGGCAAAACCCCTGCATCCCAACCCCATCTTCCAATGCCACCCCCTAATAGCAGGCTGTAACAACACCCAGTTGTTGCTGTGAGAATAGTACCCATGCGGCTTTTCTTATTAAGTTACTACCGCAGTACTGGCCATTTCTCCCAGTGGCGCTACTGGAACAGAAGTGTTGCTAAACCTCTTGGAGTGAGATCTCATACTTTAAAGGCTCTGAATCTCCAATAGTAACTCATTAGCTGCCTGATGGGCATAAAATCCAGTTGGTTCACATTACATGACTGAGGTAAAGTAGGCCACAGGTCTCCCACCCAGCGCTGCCAACAAAATCCTGTCTATTATCTACACTTCAATTTAATAATACAGCTTACAAATCATTTTCTAAATCATACAACTCATGCAACCTCATTGCATGATCAAATACCTCCTGAACATTGAATAACGGTCCACGGCAAACAGGGCATCAGTGAATTGCTGGATACATCTACACACCATTGATTGGCTGATAGGGACAGTATCACCCATGGGACCCTGAAGCCCTTCAGGAGTTTAAACAAGCTGAGAGATTATTGTTACTCATAGTGATATTGAAATAACTATGAAAGCTCATGAATATAACTTCAGATCCTCCTCCAACAGGTAACAGAGGTCTCATACTAACTTTATGCAAAGCCAGAATTTCCAATATAATTCCACCTCTGAAAGATCCAGGAATGTATGTATTGACCTATAAACCTGCTTAGCCAAGTATTTATGAGTCAGCATCCTCCTCCTCTAGGGTTGACTCATTGTCCTCCCATATAACAGAGATTTCCAGCTTTTTCTCCTCTTCGCTCAAATAACACATGGAAAAGGAATTTCAAAGTGCATCCCTGACTAATACTTTGAGATTAAGCTGCATTGTGAAATGATATGATTAACAATGCCTGTAACCAGGCAAAAGGATATTATTTTCATCGTCCAGGCTAATAAATTAGAAATCCAATGTATACTGTTTTGAAATAGGATGATACTTTGTGATCTTTATCTTTATACGCTTAGATTCAATGAAATATTGACAGTTTCTAGAAATACCTACTTTGCACTCAACATGGATACAAAGAGCTATAGAACATTGTGGAGCCTAAATAATTCACTCTTACCATTGCATTTAAATGAAAAGCTTCATTATCTTACTAAAGTGCAGGATATTTGATCTCTTACCTAGGTCCAGTTATGAAAAATGTTCTAATTTGAATACAATTAATACATTGTCACCAAATATTTCTGGTTTAGATTCCAATTCTTACACATAAAAAATATTCTTCAAATAAAGTTATCTGTATTTATTTAAATTAAATTAAAATTATTCAGTTGATTTAATTTGCAATAATTCTGAATAATGATCCCACAAACAATCAATTTAACATTTAATAAATTTTCTCTGGTGTACCTTGAATTTCAGGATCAGAAGATCGGTTCAGAAGAGAAAAGTCCATGAAGATCATTTGATCTCAACTTTGAAGAACGTTAACAACAATCATCTTTCCAGTACAATATCTGACTATTTCATAAACAATGTCAGTATCTTGCTCTCAATCATTTTACTGACTGTTGATCACCCTCCAGAGGAAGAAGTACTGTTGCGTGTTTTGTATTTTCACTTAACTCTACCCTCTTGAATATTTTTAATCAAATTGTCCAGACATGTTATGACATGCCTCTGAGATGGGCAGGACTTGATCCTGGGCTTTTTGGTCCACAGGTAGGTTCATTAGAACTGCATCAGAAAATAATCTACCTTATTAACCTCTGGCTCTAGGTCTTCTCAAGCTAATTATTCTAGGTATACATTTTCTATTTGGCCAAGAAGTGAATTCCACCGAAAAAGTTAAACCAACCCAAGAACCACTCAGACTTGACCCCATCTTTAGAATCTGATAACCTGTTTTTTGTTAAAATGTAGCTCAGCAATAAAGCCTCTATTTCTTCCAAAAGATTTCAGAGAAATTTGTGACAGAAGTGGTCATCTGCCAGATACTTAATTTCCTAATGTAATTAAAACACACGAGAAACAAAGAAGCTAACCAAAAAATATTTGATGTGGTGAGGTCTCATCTTTTCATTTTGTCATTTTTCTTGAGAGTTATTGCATGCACTATACACTGATACATAGATATTTCCATAGAGAGACGACAATATGAAAATATGAGTAGACATGTACCTGAAGTTTATATGTCCTATTCTGAAATAGGCTGGCTTAAAGTCTGATGCTCAAATGTACTTTAAATAATTTGTCAGCATTAAAGACACACATTTAATGCTGTGCCATTATTACTACAGGTTCTGAATCATTACACCTTGCCTGACTATTGCATTACTTACATTATTCAAATTTATCAAATGGGACAATTCATGCCACGTCTACAAATGAATGCTATTTGCAATACCGGCTGCAATAAAAGCTAGATAATGATGATGCAGGTAAAGAAATGCAGAAAGCAGATTCTAGTGAAGCAGAACTATTTGAATTGCAAAAAAAAATCAAGAAGCTGTAGAGGTAGTATGTCTTGGTAGTGGGATGAGGAAAAACTAGTCGATCAGTCACGTTTTAGAGAACCATTGGCTCCTGCAGCAATGTGACTGCTATATCGTCCGAGTTTTGTCTTACCTCAGAGCAGAGTCCATGCAGTTAAAATTTGTTCTGACAATGAACAATTAACGTGAATTGTTAACTTTGTTTCTCCACAGGTGCTGCTATGTCTGCTGAACATTTGCTGCATGCGCAACATTTTGTTCTTGTCTTTAAACATGCTTCAGCTGATGTATTACTGACAGCAATCCTGCAAAGAAAGACCTTCCCTAGCAAACTGAGGAAGGAGTGGAGGTTCTCAAAACTGTGAACACGGTAAAAGGGGAGCTACTGTGTGTTGAATAAGGGTGTAAGTGTTTGAAAGGATTAATCCTGCGGAAGGCCTCAAACATCATCCAGAATAGTGATATCACGGAGACAGTGAGAAAACAGATCACGATCTTGAAAGAGTGAAATATGACAATTGGGTCTTCCTCAGAGTCTCTGTAACAATGTCCACCACATCAAAGTAGAGGAGGTTAGTCAACTCGGTTGTCTGGTTTGAAATACAAATGACACTAATAGTGTGAATTCAATTTCTGCACTAGCTGAGATTACTATGGAGGTCTCTCCACCTCAACATCCATCCTTGTATGAGGTGTGCTGACCCTTCAGTTAAACCACCCACAATCATCTCTTTCTGATGGCCCACTAAGACTGTGGTGCCTCACCTCACCTCCATGTAACTTGTACATAATTGCTATGTTGTAATAAACTACATCTTGTTTTAAACACAGACCTCTTCTCTTCAGGCTACCGAGTGGTTTTCATTCACTACACTAGAACATCAGGCATTGTAGATCCCAATCAGAAAAAAAAGGATAGTGGCAGCAAATCTACCAGGTAGCTCATACAACCTGATGAGCATTGATGAGAATTCATCTCACAGCGCTTGTTATGACTCGGTGAGGAGAGTGATTAGCCTTCTCTTTTCAAGTATCTTCTGGGTGATTGTGCCTTTTTTTTTGTTTTACACAAAGCTATCATACTTTAATTAAAAATTAACTGAATTAAAATGAAGAAGCTATTTTGTACTTTCTCTCTTGAAAGAAAATGAAATTTTATTACCTACTAACTCCCCAAAATTAATAAAAATACATCAACATACACACACACACGCACACAAGCACACACACACACCTACACACCCACGCACGCATGCCTACACACCCACACACACACACCTACACACACACCCACACACCCACACAGACACCTACACACTCACACCCAGACCCCACCCACCACCTCCCCACCCCACACACACACACACACACACACACACACACATGCACACACAGACACACACACATATACAAATACAGGAATAAGTTAAAAAATTAAAAAGAAGAAAATATCCTATGGTGGTGTTAGATTTGAAACCTGAGGCCAATTGTTTAATTGTTGATTCATATTCTGGAGCAATAGCAAAGTTTATAGATATTCCGGAATTATAAATGAATGGTTGTTGTTTTAAGTTTCTTTCTCACCAGATGCTGCTTCCTGAGGTTGAAAGAGACAGGGAGAGAAATCTTGCAGTAATTATTTCATATTTTTCCCTCATTCTGCTTTTGCTCAAAGCTCCTATTGACATTGAGCCATTTGTGTATTCCTGAGTCTGCTCCATTATCCTCCTAAATTGACAGTTTCAAAGATAACCTTTTGGTGTCCAATATATGCAATTCATAAACAGGAGATGCAAATTTTCTTGACAATATTTCAGTTAAATAGATTCACTGTTTAGAAATTATGGGAATCTTAGTGCAGAAGGGGTTTGTTTATTCTATCTGAACCCCCTTGGCTGCGGCCTGTGGTCAGGTGATCATAGCTGCTATTTAGTTCAGTTGTTATTCTTTTTGTAAAAACATTTTTAATCCCTGAAGGTGTCAGATGTTACAATCAGATGATGGAAGTTGAATCTTGTTGGCCCATGTCCATTCTAATACATGTCAGTTCCAGCACACTGTACATCATGGACTGCTATCACAAAAATCTTATGAGAGAGGACTTGTTAAAGTGAAGTAACAATGAAATTGTGGAAGTGTGTATCATTGGCATAAATCTGTTTATATTGGCAATTATTTTCTCAAGAACAAATATCATAGAACAGTTAACTTAAATAATTTCTTCTGTGTTTCACATTTTAGGAGGTTGCTTGCAAGAAGAAGCTGTCTACCTTGATAACAACCTCAGTACTTCCCCTGGAGAATGACCTCCTACAATCATAGCCTCAATTATCAGAACTTCCTCACCAACTGCTTCTTGGTTTCTCATTTGTGTAAGTACCAGCTGAGAGAAGCCAGTTCAGTAGCAAAGGGCTACTGAGTCACAAAGGGCTAGGCTGCAGGAAGTTAAACACAGGCCAATGGTTTTGCATGAAGATGTGATCGTAGAAAGGGGGAGAGAACACTGTTCCTCCGTAGAAAGTGGAATCATGATAGAGCAGATGAGTGAACCATGTTTCCATTTCCAAACAAGTCCTGGTATGAGACCATAGATCTCAGGAGAGACTAGTGGAGATGATTTCAGTAAGTGGAAAGTGTCCTTTATTTATATCTGTGACATGTTGCTAGCTGTTTCTCTATATCCACAACACATTCTGGATATTATGACAGTCCATGATATTTCTATAGTATCAGCAACAGTTTCTAAAAACTATGTTGGTTCCCAGGGGGTTTTCAACAAAATCTTGATGGTCAGTTCGAACACTGTGGTCTTGATTGAACTCTATTAATAGCAGCAAATGCCAAGATGTTCACCGCTATTGAGAGATGCAGGTGGACCATAAAGTTTGATAAGTTCACTTACATACAGTCTGTCACTCCCACAACATCGTCCTTGGGCAATACTGAAAGATGACGAAATGAAAAGGTACTCAAAGATACTCTAGGAGAAAGCTGCTGACTCCTCTGCATCAGATCTTTGATCCAACAAGACACAAGCCACCTCCAGGATCAGTGATTTGAGATGCAAGATGAAGTTGCAACAAGGAAAAAAGAAACCAACCGAGACCTGCAAATTCCATTTTTCCATGCAACAACACCCCACTGGTGTAAAACCTATGGATCCAAGACTGGGTTCTTCAAGGATCTGAAGATTCCTCCAGCCTGAATATCATCCTGACTTTGAGAGATGTGTCACTGCCAACAACAATGATATGCGCAGGATATTATCACTTTGGAAAAACTTGCAGCCTGAGGATATAAAATTCTCATGCTCCATTTAACCTGGGATCATTTGAAGCATGACATACTACTGAAAACATGTGGTTCTATGAGACTTGATAGCTTAGCATTAGCTGAAACACTGATGTATTTGGAGGATGTAATTTTTGCGCATTATAGTCAGTTGTAATAAATGCTTCTTTGATTTTTCAGCACCATGACATGCAAGCCCAGTTTCTTATGTTATGTGGAATGAAATAAGCATTACTACATCAGTTCAAACTCCCTGCTTGAGGCAAACACACACCAGCTTGGAGTATAAGGATTTAAGTCTGACTGTGTGCTATCTTAAAGAGACACAGTATGTATCACCGTATGAAGTGATGCAACGCAACATGATCCTCCTTTCCCTTGTAGTCTCACCGTAAGATATTTATTAAATACAGTTAAAATGTTTTCCTTATCCTCAACAAACACTGTAAATATTTTTAACAGCAGAACAAGGTCAAAAATAACAGCCGAGGGACAAATTCATTTTGCTTCCTTTGGGCAGGTAGTGGCAAATGCTTAAACACTCAAAGAAAAGTCCCAAGCAAAATTGTTACAGTGCTTCCAAGGTCTGTTTGTTACTATTTAGCCTGCGTTGACACTGGATCATTTCACTCAAGGTCTCTCTCCACCACCAATGGACTCATGGGATCACATAGCCCTGCCAGTGGAGAGTTCATGTGACCTCATCAATATATTGTTATTTCTTTTCTCTGTCTCTCGCACTTCCCCTTGAATGCTATGCATCTTAACTGTTCTGAACTTCAAGCAGTTTCTGGGAGAGGATGTTTCTTGTGAATCTCCTTTTGGAACTAATAATGATTATCCTATATGTATGCACCCTAATATTGGCCTTGTATGTATCAGAAAATAGTTTCCTTATGTCTACTGATGATCTCGATATCTAAGAAAAAAATGCTCCTCAATCTTTGCTTTTTCTGTGAAAAGTCCCCATCTTGCATAATCTTCCCTGATAAGCCCATCAGGTATCTTTCAACTAATATTGTTTTTTGTATCTTCTTCATTGCCTCTTTCATTTGACAGAGATCAGAACGCCTCGAAGTATTCCAGGTTTCTATATGCATTTAACATTACTTCTCTGATTTTTATCTCTGACTCTGGATAGAAAATTAATTTCACTTAGTTTATGTTTTTGTGGACTTAGTAAACCATGTCATTACTTTCATTGATCTGTCAATCTCAAGCCCATAGTTTCTGCTATTCCTGTACTCCATTGCAACTTTCTAAGAAACACAGATTCATTTTATTCTTCCTACCAATACGTTACTGTACACTTTGAAATTCATTTGGCAGTTATGCCGATTCTCTCAGTTTATTAATGCAATCTTGCATTTTCCTCAGCCTTTCCCTTGAGTCACATTGAAATTGATCACAGTTATAAGGTTTGTAATTGCACTATGGTTCCGAAGGTCCAAGTCACACATGTAAAATGCTGAATGATCATTAATGTATCACAGAACATTGTACAACATCTTCACATTTGCTAATTTGAGTGATTATCTTCAAGCCATAATCTGCTTCTGTCTTGTTGACAGCAGGCTATCCATTCTGCTACTGATCCATATTCTCTCATCTTCATCACAAGTCCACTTTGCATTATCTTATCAAGTACCTTTTAGGAATTCAAATAAGTTATCTCTTTGACATTAACTTAATTTTTCCGTTACTTCTTCAAAATATCCAGTAAATTTCATCAAGCGTGCTCTTTCCTTTTGGAACCTGTACTGGCTGCTCTTTGTCACATTTTCAGTTGCTCACAGCTCTTTTATATTATATTTTTGATTAAGAATTATATTATCCTTCCTATTAAATTGATTGGTATATAGTGGTTTGGGTTTTCTCCATTTCCCTTTACACATATGGAAATCACATTAACTGTCTGCCAGTCCTTTGTTACTACCCATTTTTCTTTTTATTTCGTATTCAATACCGCCTCTGCCATCTCTTTCTGAAATTCTTTAATATGTATAGTCATAAAGCATCCAGAAAAGGGACTTTGTGCTCTTAAAGTTTGATTCATTCATAAATTATTTCTCTGCTTTGAATTTTAAATGTATTCATATCACTTTTTGATCTCTTCTTCTAATGTCATGTCCATCATGTCAGTTTACCTGTTTAGCTCTGTAAATACAATGCAAAACAACTACTTACATAATTAGCAGTGAGTTTGTTCACCTCGGTAGCCCTATCCCTCTCCTTGTTTCTTTAGTTTTGAGTGTACAATTATTGTTTACTTTTATAATTCTTTTCATGTTCCCTTTTGTCATTATCATCACTATTGACCAGGTGCTTCGCAAAAATCTTTTTCTTTCTTTCATAACAGACAAACACAGAAAGAGCTGAAGAAACTCAGACGTCTGGCAGCATTTGCAGAGAGAGAAACAGACTTAATATTTCGAGTACATTGTGACTTCTTCAGAATCATTTTCTTTGATTTCCTACCAAGAACCTCATTGTCTCTGTCGTCTTGTTCCATCTGCAAAACCCTAAGTGGAATCATCAGCTATAAGTGCAAAGATTAGCATTGATCACCAATCAACTATCCAGATACAAGGCTGCATGTAATGAGGACTGATATTGTGGACTGATACATGATGAACTTCTTATGAGACGTTCCAGGTATTTGGCATTGACAAGCAGTGTCAGATGGCTGGCTTTGTATAGTAGTTGAGCGTAAATGGAATTTCCTATTCATATTTCCTTATTCTTTTCTATTTATAAAAATTGTGGTATTTGGCATAAACAAAAACAGAAACTGCTGGAAAAGCTCAGCAGTCTGACAGCATCTATGGAGAGAAATCAGAGTTAGTGTTTGGGGTATAGTGACCCTTGGACTACATAACTATATAACAATTCCTGCAGAATTTTGTCCTCAGCAGCTGTTTTAGGGATACCTTTCTGCTGCTTCCATCACTATTTAAACAATGGCAATAATTATTTCATGGAGGTTGATTAGAAACATTAAAAGTTCCTGTTGTTCAACTTGGATAAGACAGATCTGGTTTCCTTTGAACATTAATGTGTTGAAAACTCAGGTTCAGGTTTTTATACGCAATTTGAAGTGATAGTTATGAAAGATAAAGTATCAATAAAAATCGTTCTGTCAATTTTCCTACACCTGAAGTAAAAATGAAGCATTCACCTGGTTGCTGTCATGAATGCTGAATGCCAAGAAGCTAAATGCCTAACTTTTTTTTAAAATTCATGCAGTGGATGCCTCACTTGGAAAGGGAGCAACATTAATTTGCACCTTACAAAACAATTAACTTGTACAAATTACCGGGTTTTAAATTATACTTTTATAATATTAAAATGTGAACTATATATAGATGTGAGGTAATCATTAGACAACATGATCCTTTATTAAATCAGATCGTCTTTGTTCATTTTTACTTTTATAGCAATCAATAATGTGGATGTAAACAAGGATTAACTGCAAGTGAGTGAATGAAAGTGACCTACATGTATTACTGAACTTGGGTAATGCAAATATACTATGTATTGTTTTGATCCATCAGGGTAGCCATATTGCTAATGTGAAGCTTATTTTGTTCCATGATTGTCAAAACCCATTTGGGCAAGTGTTGCTACCTAAACCCCTCTAAGTGTAAGGTTGTTATAAAGGTTAGATTTAGTTAAAGTATTCAAAGTCCCTAGTTTACCTGTCTGATGTACTCTGGTTACAGAAACCATTGACCATGTTACTGTGCTTAACAAGAAACCAGTATTTATTACAAATTACTAAATTATAAGAACAGCAAACAAAGATTTTCTCTCTTCTAGTTGAAATGCTAAACTCCTTCTTACACACACACACACACACACACACACACAGGTCTGACGGGCTGAATAAAATATTGGGAACAGGGCACATGGGTACCCGCAAGGGCCCAAGCTATGCCTGCCTCTTTGTAGGTTACGTGGAACAATCCCTCTTCCGTACCTACACTGGCCCTAAACCCCACCGCTTCCTCCATTACATTGATGACTGTATCGGCGCCACCTCATGCTCCCACGAGGAGCTCAAACAGTTCATCCAATTCACCAACACCTTCCACCCCAACCTTAAGTTCACCTGGACCATCTCTACTACCTCTCTCTCCTTCCTGGACCTCTCTGTCTCCATCTCCGGCAACCACCTAAAAACTGATATCCATTTCATGCCCACCGACACACACAGCTACCTGGAATACACCTCCTCCCACCCACCTTCCTGCAAAAATGCCACCGCCTATTCCCAATTCCTTCGCCTCCACTGCATCTGCTCCCAGGATGAAGCATTCCACTCCCATACATCTCAGTTGTTCTCGTTTTTCAAGGACTGCAACAGCCCCCCCTCAATGGTCGAGAACGCCCTCAACCGTGTCTCCTGCATTTCCCGCAACTCATCCCTCACAACCCCTCTATGCAATAACAACCAAAACAGAATCCCCCTCGTCCTCATGTACCACTCCACCAGCCTCCGGATCCAACGCATCATCCTCCGACACTTCCGCCATCTGCAATCCGACCGCACCACCAAAGACATTTTTCCCTCCCCACCCTCATCTGCTTTCTGGAGGGACCACTCTCTCCATGACTCCCTTGTCCGCTCCACACTCCCCTCCAGCCCCACCACACCTGGCAGTTTTCCCTGTAACCGCAGGAAGTGCGACACCTGTCCCCACACCTCCTCCCTCATCCCAATCCCAGGCCCCAAGAAGACTCTCCACATCAAGCAGATGTTCACCTGCACATCTGCCAATGTGGTACACTGCATCCGCTGTTCCCGTTGTGGCTTCCTCTACATCGGGGAAACCAAGTGGAGGCTTGGGGACCGCTTTGCAGAACATCTACGCTCGGATCGCACTAAACAACTGCACCTCCCAGTCGTGAACCATTTCAACTCCCCCTCCCATTCCTCAGACAACATGTCCATCCTGGGCCTTCTGCAGTGCTGCAACGATGCCACCCGAAGGTTGCAGGAACAGCAAATCATATTCAGCCTTCGAACCCTGCAGCCCAATGTGGACTTCACAAGCTTCAAAATCTCCTCTCCCCCTACCGTATCCCAAAACCAGCCCAGCTCGTACCCGCCTCCCTAACCTGTCCTTCCTCCCACCTATCCCATCCTCCCACCTCAAGTCCCACCCCCATCTCCTACCTACTAACCTCATCCTGCCCCATTGACCTGTCCGTCCTCCCTGAGCTGACCTATCTCCTCCCTACCCCCCTACCAACACTCACCTTTACTGGCTCCATCCCTGCCTCTTTGACCTGTCTGTCTCCTCTCCACCTACCTTCTCCTCTATCCATCTTCTATCTGCCTCCCCCTCTCTCCCTATTTATTTCAGAGCCCCCTTCCCCTCCCCCATTTCTGAAGAAGGGGCTAGGCCTGAAATGTCAGCCTTCCTGCTCCGCTGATGCTGCTTGGCCTGCTGTGTTCATCCAGCTCTGCACCTTGTTGTCTCAAAGCACCAGTACGCAGGATTTGATAAAATTTCCACTTTGCCTCCCAAGATCTTCAGTTCTCCAATTGCCTTATTTCCAGATCCTTTCTATAACTTTCAGAAGATGCAAAGCACTTAGCACATGAATAATAAAGCTTTTCAGTCACTGTTGGAGGCATCAGCTTACAGCAACTCATGGGTGAGAAGTGCAACTGCCTTCCAGGCCGTAGTTACTTCAATGCACAGAGAGAGAGAGAGAGAGAGACAGAAAGAGAGGGAGCAAGACCTTGTATCTCTGCAATCTTACGCACACAAGGTGTTTAGCTTCTCAGGAATCAGTTAGAGAGTTGTTGCCGTGTCTGCCATCTGTGTCCAACACTGGTTGTATAAAGCAATGAACAACCTGTCACTGGGAAAAGGTTACTCCACCTTCCCATCAATTTTTACCCACTCTGCTCCAATAAAGCAACAGTGTAAACACAACTCACAACGAGATCAAGTAACCTGTTTTTAAATGTTCAGCAACTCCTTCCACACTATCGTCTGTCTTCACTATTCAAGGCCCAGCGACACCTTGCAACTGAAGCAATAATTTACCTGCACTTCATTCAGTCTGCTGTATTCACTGCTCACAATGTGGTCTCCTTCACATCAGGGATACAAAACATAGGCTGTACAACAACTAGGGCAAACACTTATACTCTGTCTTTAAAAATGACCCTGAGCTCCCAGTTGCCTGTCACTTCAACATACCAGCGAGCTCCCATTTCTGTCTCACGCTTGCTACAGTGATCCAGAAAGGTTCAACACAACCTGGGGGAACATCATGTCATCTTCCACTTGGGGACTTACAGCCTTCAGGACTCAACATTTAATTTAACAATTTCAGGACATGATCACCCTCATCTTTGTGCATTACCCTTCCCCCAGATCCTAGGTCCTGCCTTGTATAGATTACTCCTAGCACAGTTGACCAATTTTTATCTATTTATACTTCTCATGAGCATGCTACATAGCATTTATCTCTCTCTCAGCTTATCATCTGCAATCTCTTTGTTCACCTGTTCCTTTTCTCTCCCTTTTTCTTTGGTCATGATCTTCAGGTATTTTATTCAGCACCCCGACCCCATGATCAGCCTAAATACCAGCTATTTCCAGCTCCGGTGAAGGGTCACTGGAATCAAAACATTATCTCTCTTTTTCTGTCTACAGATGCTGCCAGGTCTGCTGAGTTTCTCCAGCACTTTTTCAGATTTTCAGTTCTTTGTTTTGATTTTTATTCACCTACAGTCCTTGGTTTAAAACAGTCCTTTTCCAATTTTAGTCCTCAGGCCTAAATAAAGAAAATTAAAAGATAATGTCTTTACAGTGGGGCACACAAAGAGGAAATCAGCCTCATCTGCCATTGTCGCAGGTGGGTAAAATGAGAACTACGTGATAATGTGTTCATTTTATCCGTGCCCAGTTGTGGAAAGATTTCACTCTGTTAATTTCATATTCTTATACATTAACAAATTTCTCTCACATCTTCAAAGTGATCACTCGCAGTCTGTGAATAAAAAGTGACAGCTGGTAGACACTTGATGTGTGAGGGTCTGTGTGTGTGTGTGTTTGTGTGTATGCCTGGCATGTGAATCTGTATACATGTGTGCGTACTGGCATTTGTGTGTGCATGTATGCATGTCATGTGAGCACTAACACAAGTGTGTGTGTATGCATCCATTTGAGTGTTGTATGCACATGTATTTTCACGTGAGTGTACATGTTAGACACAGGGAGTAGGTTAGAGTGACGCTGTCCATTACAAACAAATCCATATTAGTCCTCACCTGACTATGCAGTCACCAGAAGTGGAATTTTTGAAATGGTTGCAATTAATGTGTAGGCCGTGTATTGAACCTTAGATCATCCTGTTCTGTATATATCAGAATACACTGCATAGTGCAACTGTCCTCAGAGCTCTCGGGGATTCAGCATTTTCTGAGAACATTATGGTATGCATAAGTGATTTATGTAATTTGATGTTTGGTTTCCCAATATTAGTATAGTGTGATAATTTGATTTGACTGCAACTTGAAAATTTTCATACAATTGAAATTTCCCTTAAATTAATTTCATCATAAACAAACGCTGCCGATAATAGATCTGCCAGTAATTAATCTCAGTTGCTTCTTGTGATGCTTTGCTGTCTGCAACTTCTATAACTATTTTTTGCATTTGAAATACCTTTGAAATCTTTAAGATCAGAAAAACGTGCTGTAAACTATTTTCTTCTTGCTTTATGGTAAGGTGCCTCAATCATGGAAAGGAAGAAGTTGCATCCAGTTGAGAAATGAGCAATTAACCCGCTGATTATAGGGCACAGCAGCCTTAGCTTAGTCAATTTACTATTTTCCACCAGTATTTGAGTGCTAAATGCTTATTATTAAGCATCATGAAAATTCAGTATTGCCTGCTCCTGAGAATTAAGTGCTAAGGCTGCTTACAAGTCATTGGCAGTTCATTTTACAAAGCAAAGTGGGGTGCTTTCTGAATGAACTGGTAACAGTTATGATAATTCCAAGAGTTTCGGGTCTAGTGTCAATCTGTCTTTACTTTTTAGTTGTAATACTGAAGATGCAACTCCTGATATAGCTTAAGGTACCACGATAAGCATTGCAGGGTTACAACTTTTACTCCAGTTAGCTACTTAGAAAAATGATCAATAAGCTAACTCTACAGTGCGAAGTTAAAAGTGAGGTAATGAGGTAAGTAAGCTTGATCACTTACATTGATGCTCCCAGATTTATTGCTTGGGTGTGTGGTATCTGTGGTTGCCAGAGAAATACACTGAAACAATCAGCATAAACTGTTCAACAGACAGTAAGAGTAGTTTATAAGGGAGAAATGATTGAGTGATATGTCAAGAAAGTACAAGGGCTGGGCTGAAATCAATACAAGAGATAATTTGGTTTAGAAAATTATATTTATGTGTTCATAAAAATGTCCTCAGAGCCACTCCCACAATATTCATGGATCTGTTTCTGATGTATTATCAGTGAAACTATCACTAGTTCCAGGGGAGTTCTAAGCTTATTTATTTTGCAACATTGTGTGTGTAAATTGCGTAACAGTTCAGGATTACCTTACATTGAGGGAATGGAAAGTGAATAAAGACCAGACAAAGAATGTTATAGGTAAACTTTCAGTGAAAAGTTAATAAAAATTACTTGCATTTATTTAAGTTTAATTTCACTGTTGATCTGTATACAGAACACCTGCACAAGCTAACAATAGAGTTTTAGAATTAGAATAACAAGTCCACACAAGATCAGATGTAGAGGAACATCAGACACATCTACAATTGAGGTTACCCCAGTATATCCTCACAAGCACATTGTCAATCAACTCACATGAGGTCTGACTGGCTTCATCTCTGACTTTATCGGGACTGGAGACAAATAACTGTAATTAGCAGATTGAAAACAGAGCTAACCTTCCGAACAGATTGCCAACTTGTAAATAGCATGAAACTTAGCCAATGATCCTCCTTGCCAATCAGAAATGTTCTTATTTGCTGTGACTTGGAATATCTTGTTTGTCAACACATTAGGATTGGTAGAATGGCAGTAAAACGTCTTGCTATAACGTGTCCAATCCACAGTGATCAATGACTCGTCCTTGTGGTCTCAATAACTCTGCAAAATTCTGTGTGGGTAAGTAAAATGTTTTGCTTAGATTTTCACAATAGTAGTTATCAATAAATTGTTTTGGTTTACTTGTGTAAAATTATCAATCTACTAGATCTGATTTATGTTAGGGGTGTAATGGAAAACATTTTAAATAATAGACCATATTTCATCATTGCTGTATCCAATTCCTTTTATAATTTGAAACCAGATAAATAGTCGTTTTTGTAGATTGAAGCAATTACAACCAGCAGGATATGAACTGCAATGTGATCAGGTATCCTGCAGTCTTACATCTTAGATTACACAAAATGCAAATTGTCAAGGACAAGAGAATATAATTTCTAGATAGTATCATAGCTTCTTAATCAAGACTAGAAAGTCCATTGTTCATGTCACCTAATTTGATCATAATCCATTAATTTATCACATCATGTAAGCTAAAAATCATAAGCAAAATTATGAAGTAACACTTGATTTGCCTAATAAAATACCATAAATACTATAATAACGGTACTTGGAATATTCTGGGCAAAATTCCTATTAGCATAACATTCTGTGAATAAGTTGCACAGTACCTTTGTTTGATGCATTTTATAAAATATAACATATACTGTAGGAAGACGCAGATAATTTGAAAATGAATATCATGGCTAAAGCATTTAGGAATACTTATTTATCAAACAGAACAAGGGAGTTAACCTCACAAATTTAGCTCAACAAAATTGAAAGAGAAAAAATTCACAGGCAAGATAATCAATGTTTGAATCTTCATCACCAGTAATCTGGACCATTTGGGCCCAGACAAAAATGAATGTTACATTCCACCCTAAATGCCAGGGTGCCTCTCTCCAGGGAGCAGACTCCTGACAATGGACCTGTACAAGGTCAGCCCTCTGTCATGTGAAGTGCAGAGTCAAAGTTTGCTGGAGGAATCACCTGAGATATTTTTAGCCTCTATGTATTCATGTGAAATGTTGAGAAACAGGTACCGCAATTCTTACGTTCCAAGCACTAAAATAGACATTTGTTTTTAACATTAACAACTTTAATGAGTTGTTCTACTTTAAAGCACAAATTGCAACAATATCCAGTGAAGGAATAATAATAATGTCTGAGAACTGCAGATGCTGGAATCAGAGATAACGAAGTGTGGAGCTGGAGGAACACAGCATGCCAGGCAGCGTCAGAGGAACAGCAAAGTCGACGTTAAGAAGGGTCCCGACCCAAAACATTGACTTTCCTGCTCCTCTGATGCTGCCTGACCTGCTGTGTTCCTTCAGCTCTACTCTTTGTTACTTCTTAATAATTATGTCTGCAGTGTGAAGAAAATATTATGCACTTCCTGTTTATAAAGTCTTTAGCTCTGTTGTCAATTTTTTTGGTTATATTTGTGTCCATATTAAATCGAAATGCCTCCATACAATCCATTAAATCAGAATTGCACTAATGCTCCAGCTCCGCAATTTTGTGTCTTTTAGTGTCTCAGCATGAGTTACAGGTTTATCTTTGAAAATGACAGGGTAAAGTTCACCCTAAATCTTATCTTAGATCAGGTTTATTCAACAGTGAGTGAGAGAGCAAAAAATAGCAACATATATTTAGTGTAGTAATTAAACTTCACTAGCTTCCTGCTATACCAGAAAATAGTTTGTGACTGCATTGCTTAAACTGTGAAGAAATGGTCTGGTATGCAGTTATCAGCACAGAAGTTGCTAGGCTCATCTCATTCCTTAGTGAGGTTTCAGTCAGATAATCTTTGAAGACTCCAGATCAAAAATGTTTTGATTTGAAACAGGAAGGCAAATAAATCTGTTTGACACATCGATAAGCAAATACTCTTCATTTCATGAGATTGATCAAAAAGCAAATGAGACTTAAATACAAATGTTTCTTTTGAAGTGCCAAGTACATTAGGAAAAACCATTTACATGTGTCAAAAAACAACTACCAAAATTCTAGATTGCGTAATATGCTTCCAACTGATGACACTGGTCAGAATTTCACCAGCCCTTTGGTGAGGGCTAAAAGGCACAAACAGTGGCAAAATGGAGCAGAAAGGCATTGTGGGGGAATGGGGGAGAGGACTGCTTGCGGTGGTAATGGGAGTTGGGGAGTCTGACATCTTTCCACTACCAGAGATAACAAGGTGTGGAGCTGGATGAACACAGCAGGCCAAGCAGCATCATAGGAGCAGGAAGATCTTTCCACTACCATGCTGTTTTGCCAAATACAAGGAAGTATCCAGAGTGACTGTCTGCGAGGAACTCAGCCAAATAACATATGTGGAAAACAGAAGTAGCTTCTCAGGTCCTCTGACATTTTGGCTGTATTATGGACCCATACTACTGTGTAGAGAGTGCCCAGTAAAACCTTGTTCCCCACCGCACATCTTCCCACCCCGCCCCTTGTAACTGCTGGGCATGACATTTTGGGCATCTCATGGACCATGAAGAAACCCTGGTCTCCAGCAGAAATGATGGCTGCCAGGGCAATTGGGCCACTGGCATTTACAGAACTCCACCCCATTGCACACTGAAGATTGCTGGTTCCCACTAGCTTGACTTTGGTATTTTTCACAATGCTATACCCACTTTCAGAGTGGCCAGTCATTGTAGCTCATTCATCCTGCAGATGCAATCTCAACAATGGCCACTCTTAGCAGTGGTGCTACTGAGGCTTTTGAAATCTGGCTTTATGATTGGCGTAGCAACTGCAGGGTGCAGGGTTGCTATCTCAATTTAGGAAGCTAATGGCAGAACTGGCTACAGACTTGGCCATTGTCAGTCGTGCAGATTCCGACTACAGTCATGCCTTTGGGTCAAACTGGATTACTTTACACTTTCCACTCCAACAAAGGGACATCACTGTCCTTCTCAAAATTTCACCCAGTGTCTTGACTCTTCCCTCAAGTACACTGCTAGAAAACTAATGAATCATCACAAAGTTGATTCACGTTAAAAGCTGACTTATTTTTCAAAGGGTATTTTTAACTTCCTAAGGAGAAGAATGCGAGGAAAGAAAACAGGAATAGAGTGAAAAAGTTTCAGTTTTGTTTCACATATTGGGTGTAATTTTATAGGAGCCCGAATGACATTGGTTATGGTGGGAAATGTGACAGAATCACATAAGAATTCCAGAAAGGTCAGCAGTGACATCAGCAGCAGCTCATTGTGTTTTTTAATTAAGTTCCGGGTGTGGAAGTGAGATTATCATGAGGCAGTAGCAGGTTTTCTATTCAGCTGAATTATTTTTACTCACTCAAGTAATGTGGGCATCTCTGGTGAGGGTAGCATTTATTGCCCATCCCTAATTGCCCAGAGGGCAGTTCAGAATCAACCACATTACTGTGGGTCTGAAGTCATATGTAGGTCCGGCCAGGTAAGGATAACAGATTTCCTTCTCTAAAAGACATTAGTGAACCAGATGGCTGTTTCCAACAATCAACAATAGTTTCATGGTCATTAATAGATCCTTAATTCCAGCTTCTATTTTAATTGAGTCCAAAATCCACCATCCACCGTAGTAACATTTGAACCCAGGTCCCTGGGCCATAAACTTAGTTTCTAGATTAATAGTCTAACAATGATGTCAGTCGGCTGTCGCCTCATGAACTGTGCATCTTGATTTATCAATGTGCAACTTCCAATCCTGCCAGCTTTCATGAGAAAACAAAATGCCAAGAATTTGCTTGGAAGTCAAAGTGGGTAGTTCACCATGTCATGAGTTGCAAAGAACCTTCATGTTGCTCAACACATCACAGTAGCATGGGCACCGGCCGCGTGCACCCTTCACCCTTGGATGTTGACATCTGATACTTGCCAATTCCTTTGCATCCCAAGGGAACTTCTCTATCTATTTGAAGGCTGCTTAGGAAGTACAGACCTGCACTGTAGGGTGCACCAGCAGCTTGCATTTTACAGGGACAGGGACTCGACTTAAGGATTCGATGGGACTGCATCTCAGGGACTGCACTCTTACTGCCTGCTCACTTAGTCCCAACCTGAATGCTCACAGCACCCTGCCTACCTTTGCCTTGCCTGACCGTGTGACTAGTATAGTCACACAATTGGTCCAGCATGCCTAGCTGGTGAGCAGTCCTTGTTCAAAAAGGCCAACACCTTGCTGTATTGCAGTTTGTTACATCCATCTCATACCTGCACCATGTCCCAACATGACAAGCACACTGTACTTGTACCAAGCAGGCAGCCATGTCACAAAGTCTGAGATGAGTAGACCTCACTGAAGTCCATTCAGGCACCCATTAGTCAGCGGGGCCTAGCACAGTAACTCAAGGGCAGGCTCCGATACTAATCTAGGGAATGCCATCATTAGGTGTCCATTTAGGTTGTTCTTGGTCAGGGTGTCTTTCGTTCTGCAGTCTAGAGAGTGGGTTATGATAAGTCGTGTGGCTCCTTAACAGCCAGTTAGTGGGATTGTGCTAACATAGTCAGGGAGCTGTACAGTAATCAGTCAGAGGTCTGGGTATTTCTCTTCCAACTTTGTCCAGTTGCATTCATCAAAGGGTTGGAATTAGCTCATTTCACCAGACAGCTGTTCTGTGATAGAGACTGTACAGGTTTCCTTTTAACTGTTGACCCTGTCCTTCTAGGTATTAGAGGTCACTGTTATGGAGGATGCTGTCAAAGGAGACTTGGTGATTTATGTGAAAAATGTTCACACTGCAGCCACTGTGCATTAACAATGGAGGGAGTGAGCATTGAAAATGTTTAATGGGCTGCCAATCAAATGGGCTGCTTTATCCTGGATAGTCTCAAGTTTCTTGAGTGTTGTTGCAGCTGCCCTCATTCAGGAAAGTGGGGAGTATTCCATCAGACTCCTGACTTATGCCTTGTAGATGACGGCCAATTTTTGAGATATCAGAAAGTGAGGTACTCACTGCAGAATTCCCAGCCTGTGACCTGCTCTTGTAGCCAATGTATTAATATAATTGTTTTAGTTCAGTTTCTGGTTAATGGCAGCCACCAGGATTTTGATAGTGGTGAGTTCAGTAATGGTTATATCATTGAATGTCATTATAAGTGCAGTGGTGAATTATCAACATTTAAAATTTATCATTTGATTTATATACCTGAAACCTTCATGATTTAAAGGATGATTTTAAAAAGAACATAACTGACTTAAAATGGCTGCAATGATCACCTGACAAATGCAGGCAACCAACATGAAATATACCAAAATTGACTGCTTCAGAAGTACCATCTCTAACAAGAAGTTCTGAGACTCAGTAAGGTGTCAAGAAATTTGCATCTCTTGTTTTACTCACACTTTGAAGCTAACTTCACACATTGGATATTAAAAGTTACCTGCTGTGTGTTCAGTTTGGAAAAAAAAATCAATGGAGCTAGACTTGAAATGTACAGATAAACCATCTTCCAGTAGTTTGCTTTAAGCAACAAATGACTGAGATACATGCTAAATCATGAATTAAACAGTGCAAAAATACAGAAAGCTCCTTTCTCTCTCAATCTCAATCTCAGTACACCAGCACCAGTGGGGAAATAAGACAACTTGGAAACCCTCAGTTAAGTGTGAAGTCCTGTGAAGTAATCTGCATTTATTAGCACTCCTGAGATAGCACAACCACAGCTAAGCAACTGGGACTCAACTCTCACAAAGTAAAAGACTCAAAAAGCTCTTAACTGCATCTCCCTTCGTAGTCCTGCTTGTAGACCACATCCCCCATGTTCTTTGTTAGTTTATGACCCGTGTCTTTGTTTGCATATTTATTGTTTTCTATTCTTTTCCTTGAATAACAAAATACCACTCTTTTTCACTGAAGAAAATGCTAGAATTGGCTCTCCTTCATTTTTGATCTGGTCAACTAAGGTTAGGCAAAAAGTATGGAATGAAAATATGATAGCTCTGAACTAATAAACGAAACAAGAACACAAAAGGGTATTTGTTGTAACTGACTGAGAAGGGTTTAAAAGACCGAAGCCATGACCCTCTCTTCATCTGGTCATGACAATGTCAAGGGAGGGATGGTTATTTTTGCTCTTGTTGGCGACACTTGTTGCCTGCCACTTGTGAGATACAAATGCTATTTGCTACTTCTCAGCCCAAGTCTGAATGGTATCCAAGTTTATTGCATATGGACATGAAGATGATGCAGACAATTGTGCAGTCATCAGCAACAAACATCCCAACCTCTGATCGTGTAACAGGAGGAATGTCTTCAGCTGCTTCACGCCATCATTGTTTCACATACTTTTGTAAGATTTATCTCTGTTTCTTGAGGCTTTTAGGTTTGATAAACTTGTTAGCCATCTCTTTTCTGGAGCTGCAACAACTGAGAAT
>JAHRHZ010000076.1:4004386-4019567 GCA_024137785.1 Ginglymostoma cirratum
CATTTCTGATGAAGGGTCTAGGCCCGAAACGTCAAGCTTTCCTGCTCCTATGATGCTGCTTGACCTGCTGTGTTCATCCAGCCCCATGCTTGTTATCTCAGATTCTCCAGCATCTGCAGTACCTTTTATCTCTATATCTAGGAAAATCAATGCATGGCTAAAGGTGCATTGTCGTGAAGAGAGATTCCAGTTTGTTGGGCATGAGAACCAGTTCTGGGGTAGCTACAGCACAAGAGTAAAGTTATTAAGGTAATTAAGTGTCTATATACTACACATCGCAAGGCAGTATCATTTTTAAAGTTAAATTGGAAGCTCACTTCCTACACTGTGAAACATGGCGAAGTTTCAAACTGACCTGTCTTCTCTTATGACGCAATCTTAAACATAAGATTTTTCTGCCGTCTGAAAATCTAAGTTTGAAAGGAAACCATCTGCTATAAGCAGCAGGCTGTCTGCTTGCCAAAGTAACTAAATAAGGAAGTGATAAATTGAACTGGAAGACTTCTTTTGGGAGGTGGGCTGTTTGGAGGGAAAGATGACAGGTAACTAGGCATATAACATGAACTAAGTTTTGCAAATAACAGAGGGAGAACACTCAGGACAATATTCATGCAAAACAATTTAGCAAGATAACTGCAGTGTGGAAATATAAAACCAAGTCAGGAAAAGACCAATAAAGGGATACCAGAAAACTTAAAAACAAAAGTGTGGGGAAAAAGAGTGTAGTTAAAAACAATAGGGATGTTAGACTGTGTAAAATAATTTGGGAGAACTGAAAACAAACGTTTTTCTGAAAGATCTTGTCCATATGGTATAAAAAGAAACCCAGCCATAAACTGGGCAAGAATTTCAAATACTGTGTGCATATAAGGGCTTCTATAACTAAGAGAGCTCGTGGCAATATTCTAAAAGAAATATATGCTGTAGAGAGAAAGAGATGACGTATACAAGATAGGAACAGAAGCAACGTAACATCAAAACTCAAAGATAAAACCGAGCTTATACGCTATTTGACTGTAATACAGAAGTTCAAATTGTTGGAAGGGAGTGGAAGAGAGAATTTTCTGTCAGATTTGAGAGATAAGCAGGAATAAAAAAAAACTTCTGTGAGCTTTTAACAGTCCACTTGTCAACTGAGTCAGAAACTGTACATAGACTGAGACAATAGAAACCTGAAATCATGCTCAAGGCTTCTTCACTCAGCTATGAGTTCATGGGAATGCAAGAGTGGACGTGTAGCTCAATTTGGCCGTAATTAATGTAACAGATGCGAGTCAATATCTTAGGAGTAATAGTCACAATACAGTTAGTGAAACAAGACCCAAATAGAGCAGGGAAAATTCAGTGCAGAAATAGAACAGGTCTTTACAGTTTGGGCAGGTTTTAAAAGACGAGGAGTGAACTAGTTGAGGTAAAGTGGAAGCTGAAATTGAAAGGCAGAAAAAGAGAACAACAAGGGGAAAACTTACAATAGTGCAGAACAAATATGTATAAATGGAGCTCCCTCTAAGTTGGAGTAGTTGAGACAAATAACATTAATATATTTATGGAATGAGGAAGAAAGCAAGGTCAGGATATAATGAAAGGATAAGTTGTAGTAACATGGGAGGCTTGTATGGAATGCAAGGATCAATGCCTGATATAACAAGGTGTGGGGCTGGATGAACACAGCAGGCCAAGCAGCATCATAGGAGCAGGAAAGCTTGATGTTTTGGGCCTAGACCCTTCATCAGAAATGGGGGAGGGGAAGAGGGTTCTGAAATAAATAGGGAGAGAGGGGGAGGCGGATAGAAGATGGATAGAGGAGAGGATAGGTGGAAAGGAGGCAGACAAGTCGAAGAGGCAGGGATGGAGCCAGTAAAGGTGAGTGTAGGTGGGGGGGTAGGGAGGAGATAGGTCAGTCCAGGGAGGACGGACAGGTCAAAGGGGCAGGATGAGGTTAGTAGATAGGAGATGGGGGTGGGGCTTGAGGTGGGAGGAGGGGATAGGTGAGAGGAAGGACAGGTTAGGGAGGTGGAGATGAGCTGGTCTGGTTTTGGGATGTGGTTGGGGGAGGGGAGATTTTGAAGCTTGTGAAATCCACATTGATACCATTGGGCTGCAGGGTTCCCAGGCTGAATATGATTTGCTGCAATGCCACAGTGATACCACCCGATGGATGCAGGAAAAAAAAACAGGTACCAATGCCTGATTGTCAGTTTCTGTGCTGTAATACTGTGTGGAGTACTCTGGAGTACTGTGTGCAGTTTTGGTCACCTTATTAAAGGAAAGATATCATTTAATTGGAGGCAGTTCAGAGTAATTTTACTAGGATGATCCCTGGAATGAAAGGTTTGTCTTATAATTAAAGGTTAAGCAGGTTGGGACTCTACTCACTGCAGTTTTGAATCACAAAATCTCTACAAGTGTGGAAGCAGACCATTTGGCCCATTGAAACAACACTAACCCTCTGAAGAACATCCCACCCAAACCTATTCCTTTAAACCTGCACTTTCCATTGCCAATCCAACTAACATGCATATGTTTGTACTGCAGGAGGAAACTGGAGCACCCAGAGGAATCCCACACTGAAAGGGGGAAGAATTCACAAACTACACACAGTCATCTGAAGGTGGATTTGAACTCATATCTCTGGAGCTGACACAGCAGTTTTAACCACTGAGCCACTGTGCCACCCCAAATGAGAGGTGTATTTATTGAAAAATAAAGGATTCTTAAGGTATTTGACAGGGCAAATACTTCCCCTCATGGGAGAGTCCAAGATCAGAGGGTAAAGGCTCAAAATAAAGGGGTGGCCGTTTAATACTGATATGTGAAGCATTTTTTTTCTCAGAGGCTTGTGAGTCTTTGGAGCTCTTTGTCACAGAGCATAATGGGGGCAAAGTCCTTGTGTACATTTAAGCCTGAGGTAGATAGATTCTGGATCAGTAGGGGAATCAAAGGATACAGAGAAAGGGCAGGAAAGCGGAGGTGAGGAATTTGATCAGTCGTGATCCTTCTGGAGCAGGCTCCAGGAGCCAAACAGCCTACTCCTGTTCATATTTCTGATGGAGGTTTGGCAGCTTTAATAGTTTGTAATAAATTATTTTCTTTTGTTATATTTTGTGTGGTTATTTATACAAGATTCAGAGTGTGAAGTGGATGATAGCTTCTGACATTGATACACTTAGTGACTGATTCATTGACAGCATTATGAGAGGGTAAGGAGGTAATGCATTTCAATGGAAATGTTGAATAGCTGTTACATTTTGGTTCATAACACATGACTGATGTTCCCCATAGTACACAACAACTCCAAGATGCTGGGATCCATGTCTACTTACAAAAATGACCTGGCTCTATCAAAATTAGAATGGGAGTTTGAATGGCGCTCCCTAATGATGGACCTGGCAAGAATGGGAGTGACATTTATGAGTTGACTCCTTGTAACTTACCCTACAATGGCAAAAGTTGTTGGAAACAGGAATGGGAGCGGGAGTCCTAGAAATCAGCTCTAACTTCCAATTTTAAAGACTTCCCAAGTAGGCCCAACTCAGAAACAAAATCCAGGACAAAAAAAGGGATTAATGGATTGAATTAAAAGTAGCAAAAAGGACAGAAAAGATAAGGAAACAAATTAAATGTTTCAAGTTTACATTTGTATAATATATTGATTCCCATCCTCTAAGATATAACACCCGTTATGAAAATCATTATCCTCCAGGAAAAATAATGAAAATACTCAGCTGGTGGTAGCTTTCCATAAGGACTGTTCTGGAAACTAAGGAACTTTGGAAGATCCAAATCAATGCATTTGCTATCTGTGCAACCACCTCGGTTAAATCCCGAGGGTGTAAGATGTCATGTCTAAGGCTTTAGTCCCAGTAATTGCTCCAATGCTTTCTCTCCACTAACATCAATTACTTTACTTGAAGTTCCTTACTCTTATTAGACCTGCGTATTTATCTGTTGTGTCATGTTAATTTCTCTAAGTATTACATTGTTAATTTTTAGATCAATTGAATGATGCACAAAATCAGTACTAATGCAGTTCTGCGTAAGGAAAAGGAGCAGGCATTGAACCACATTATACACATTAGATTTTTCTGTGAGTTTCGATGGTTTTTCAGTCAGCTATTTACACCTTTGATGGATTTGGTAATTTGATTTGTAATTTACACAGATATTTGAAACCATTAACCTTGGGGTTGACTTTATCAGCCTGTAGAGGGGAGCCTCACTCTCCAGCAGGTCACTGTGGAAACTCAAAGACACAGAATCACAATTTTCTTATCATTCATTTCTTAATATTAACAATGTTGTTGTAAGGAAAACTTCCTAAAAATGAGTTTGATTTTATTACTACTTATGAAAAGAACAATTTTGTACATTTAGAAAGCAAAGGCTTTTTCACCATCCAATAGCTTGATCTGAAAAATAAATGATGTTGTGAATTAGGAGTGTGTGATAAATGATCAGAGTGAATAAATCTTAAAGTGTCCTCTGGTGTATTGAAATGTTTTTACAAGTTACTCTCATGATTCAATGTAAGGCTTTTTAACCCTATAAATAAAGAAAAAGAAATAACAGGAATTTATATGAACATTGGAACAAGAATATGCTTTTCAAACCCTCCATGAGAAAGATCATATTTGAATTTGTGTATTAACTCACTTTACTTGCTTTGGTCCTGTAATCCTTAATGCACTTGACGAACAAAAACTTCACAATCTCAGTTAACAAATGAAAATATTTTACACTCCACAACTTGACCTTCTCAAGTCACTTCCTAAAGATAAATGGACGGACAGGTGGATGGACAGAATAGTAACATATGAGACATTAAGTAGGTAATTGGGGTGAATTGATTTATTAATTGAGTGGGTAGACGTAAGAGAAAACTAGGTATGGTTGGAGCTGTAAGACTGAGAAATTCATAAATTGTATTCACATAGAATAGTCTTGGTTTATGCTTCAGTGACTAGATTGGATCTAGATTGATATAGATAGAAAAGGATGATTGCTAAAAGGTAAAAATTAGAAACCTAGGATTGAATCTTATTTTTTGGCTATACTTAAGTTTCATTGAGTTATTTGAGCAAGTTTTTACATTTATCTTATTGATTTTTTTTGCAGTATTTCACCAAACTTACCTCGTTAATTACCTACCGCAAACTGTCTCTCACATCTGATTCTGGATCCACGCATGATTCCCAGAACAACACACCACTCAGTCGATGTCCAAGCATTGACTGGCACACCAAGTGACTATACCATCTTTAAGAGCCAGTAATGCACCTGGACAAATGTTGTCAGTCCAAAGCTGCCCTATACACTTTGTGACATTTGCCCTAGACATGGCAGGTAAGGGGAAACCAGCACCTACTTTGTGGGCAGAGACCTGGAGATCCTGTTGGTTGGGTTGGTGCAGGGGCACAGTGTCCCTTTTCCCCACAATCAGCAGTGGAGACCATGACAACAAACAGTGCTGGCCTGGTTCAAGGTTGTTATGGAGGTTCAAGCAGTCTCAGCCATCTGTAGGAACAGAAAACAGAATTGTGGGAATAAGGTCAGTGATTTTATCCACTCTTCCGGTGTAAGCATCACCGTATCCTGCCTGGTAACTCAAACTTACTCTATTTCTGCCACAGCAACCACGTCCCACTAAGGCTTATGCTGTTCTACTCTCATCATTGCCTGCAATGTCTTCCCTCACTCACTGTCGCCCACCCCAACCCCTGATACCAATAATCCTGGGTGATCTTTGCTCTGCTTATTCACTCACTCAGAACACTGAAAGTGCCGCTGTACAACCACTTTTAACACCTTTAATCTTTCAACTCCTACCTTTTTGGAGGAAAACAGTCCACTTTATGGCAGAACCACACCGGACAGATAGTGGGCTGCCAGACATTAGGCATTTGACCTCTCCTGTGGAGAACATCCTAACTTTAATGGCCCCAAGTGGCTAATTGACTATGTCCATGCTACCGAACAAGTATTGGAATCTTTGACTTTTTGTACCAGTGTCCCTCAACGAAGGTTATCCACCTTGATTTGACTGAGGACTGTTGACAACCATGACAAGCATCTTTCCGTTGTTCTTGCTATAGCATTACAATGATAGTTGTCGTTGCAACCTGAAGAACAGTGTTAAATTATAGAGACATCTAAGGTTTTGGAGTAGATCTGTAGCTCGAGTTGTGGGTGTTGAGATTGTTTGGCTCGATGAGCTGGTTTGTTGTTCCGCAGACATTTCATTACCCTGCTGGGTAACATCCTCAGTGCAGCCTCCGATGAAGCGTCAGTGTGTTTTCCCGCCTGGTTTTTAAACTCTGGAATCCATTGAGCTGGATTGCCTCACTTCCGGTTTTCCTTTGTAGTGGAGTGTATATGGGGTCGACTTCTATGTGTTTATTAATGGCTTTCTTCATGGAGCTCTAGGCTTCTAGGAATTCCCGTGCCTGTCTCTGCTTAGCTTATCCCAGGATTTTGATGTTGTCCCAGGCGAATTGATTGTTCTCCTTATCCATGTGGATTGAGGTGAGTGAGTATTGGTCATGTCTTTTGTAGCCAGTTGATGTTCATGTACCCTTGTTGTTAGTTTCCTTCCTGTTTGTCTGATGTAGTGTTTTTCATAGTCTCTGTAGGGCTCTTATAGATGACATTGGTCCTGTCCATGGCGTGGAGTGGGTCTTTAGTTCGGGTGAGCAGTCTAGAGGCATCCTGTAAGTGAATCAGAGATATGACATGATGGTTCTCAAAGGTTGATAAACATCCAGAGCTGATATCCATGAAAGTAAGATGCATGTGGCCGTTGCCCATAGAGAATGCCTGAGGTACAGTGGTACGGTGGTTAACTCATAGAGAAGGCCAGAGGCATTGTGGGACCTAGGTTCAATTCCAGCCTCAAGTGACTGTATGTGTAGAGTTTGTACTTTCTCCCTGTGTCTACGTTTGTTTCCTTCGGGTACTCCAGGTTCCTCCAACAGTCCAAAGATATTAGTGTTGGGTGGATTGGCCATGCTAAATTGCCCATAGCATCCGCGGATGTGAAAGTTAGGTGGATAAGTCATAGGAAATGCAGGGATAGGGTGGGGTGGGGCAGGAGGTGGTTGATATTTTTTGGAGGGTCAGTGTGGACTCAGTGGGCCAAATGGCTTGTGTCCACCCTGTAGGGATTCTATTATTATATTGTTACACTGTGTTCAAATTGGAGGTTGCCTGAGCTGAATTCACCAGGCACATGGCTTCCATGTCAAGTTTTCTCAATGTCTAGCTATTTGGTGACTTTGGTAAGATAGAAAGCTGAATATTGAAAAAGCAAGTTGGGCCATCAACAAGGCATTTAGTAAACAGTGAGCTCTCTTTATTGGCAAGTCACCACTCATGAGAAACTCACCTCATTGCTTGTGAAAAACATAAAAGATGGAATAAGATGCTCCCAATGTTAAGATGGGCCTCACTTGCCTTCTCACTCAAGTATGCCTCCATCACACTATAGCCTGCCTTACTCAGACCCTTATAAGATTCCAGTCTAAGAATTCTTTTCAGAAAGAAGATTCCAATTGGAGTTGCTTTTGAGAAGATTGGCTGAGGCCAAGTACAAGATGTCAGGGTATGACTTGCCACTGATGTTTTGTGAGGCTGGACCTTACATTCAATGAAAAATAAACGACTGCATTGACACAAATTGTGTCTTCACCAAGAAAACCTGAAACTTGGCACCATCACTCCCTATAAGACTCAAGAACAGGTATGATGGATTGTCAGAGTTACAAGCTCATCAATTGGACAATGAGGAAAATTTGGAAATTTTATTAAAGCTGTTGCACAATATGTTGATTGATCAAATGCATATGAGACATGGTCAGATTTTAATAACAGAAACAGAAGTTTCTTGAAGAAAAAGTAAGAAAAAAAATTCAGAGTAAACTTTCAAGTCTGGTGACCTTTCCTCAGAACTGATGGACCTGAAACGTTAACTCTGATTTTTTCTTCACAGATGCTGGCAGACCTGCTGAGCTTTTCCAGAAACTTCTCTTTTTGTTCCTGAATTACAGCATCCGTAGTTTATTCATATTTTAATAAATTTGGAAAGCAGAGCAAATATTCTATAGGAGAGTGTACAATAGAATTTAACAGACTGTGTGCAAGATTGTAAAAATTTGCTTAGGTGTTCTTAATTCAATGTTTGCCTTTACGATGTTAGACTATGTTCAGGTGTCAAATATTGATAGTCTCCTAGGTAAGAATTTGCTCATCTGGCAAGGGCAGTAGCAAAATGAGGCACCCATCTTATCACTTTTGCAATTAAATACAGAGCACAAAGGTCTGTGGGCATATTTCTCAACTCATCAGCAATTAAGGACATTAAGTGGTCAATTAATGGCCACTTAAGAGCCTTAACTAAACACCTCTCTAGTTATCTGTCACCCTGCCAGGTAAAAAAATTGGCTAGTTTCTGAACTGGGAAACTAGGCCAACCTGTTTGCTGAGTTTGCGGTGAGCCTCCAATGGCCCAACTTAGAGCAACTCAGAGGCTCAGAATATAGCAACGAGTAACTCAGCCCCTGACTCACCAATGCCTGTCCACTAATGACAAGGCAAAAGTGAGGAGTGTATAGAATACTCTACACTTGCCTGGCTGAGTGTAGTTCCATCAACACTTATGAATCTAACACCACTTGAGACAAAGCAGTTTGCTTGATTGACACCACATCCACAAACATCCAGTCCCTCCACCACCAAAGGTTAGTCGTAATACTGTATACCATGTACAAGATGCTGTGCAGACTTCACCAAAGATCCTTAGATGGCATCTTGCAAACCCATACACACTACTATCTAGAAGTACAGGGGCAGCGGATACATGGGAATATCACAATCTGCAAGTTCCCTTCAAGCCACTCACCATCCTGACTTGGAAATATATTATTGTTCGTTTCAGTGTCATTGAGTCAAAATCATGTAACTCCTTCACTCATGGCATTGTGGATTTACTTAAAGAACATGGTATGCAGTGGTTCAAGGAGGAGGATCACGTTCTCAAGGGTAATTAGGGACAGGTATAATTGCTGGCCCAGCCAATGGTGCTCACATCCCACGAGCAAATTTAAAAATAAATAATTTAGATAAACTGGGCATTGTTATGTTCATTTAACAAACCTAACTTCTCTAATCGAAATAACATGCGGATGTTATTGGCATTAGGAGAAAGCAGTTTAAAGGAAAAAGGCCAATTATCTTAAAATGACATTGGCAATTTGCCCATCCAACCTCTCACAGATTAGAAATCCTACTGAAGGTCAGAGGAGTAAGGCATGATGAGTACATTGAATTTATGGTAGAGTTCAACAGTAAATGTGATATATGTATATAACATATATAGGAGGACATCATCATTGCCCATAGTGAGTCTCCCATTAGCTCGAGACTTAAACAAAGTTACAACCATGGACTTCAAGGTATGTGATCAGGAAATAGGCACTTCCATCTTGCACTTCGCTAACAGGACAAATTTAATCAAACAATAAAAATATACAACAAAGAGAAATTGTGAATACGTTCTTGGAGAAATTGATAGGGATCTGATTGGGAGCATTGGCTAAATTGAGAACTGGGGGCAGGGTTATTTTGCCAACGATGAATTTAGGAGAAATGTGTGAAAATATGAGTATTGTGGTAATGAACTAAGCAGCTGAAAATGCCTTCAGCAGCAGAGTGTATCTTAACAAATGAGATGCTTCACATTATCCTCACAGCCCAACCAAATTTAAAATAATATCTGCTCTCACAAGCACAGTCCACTCAAAGAACTCATCACAAATGCTTGAAGGATACAATCCATAAATCAAATCATTTTGGGAGAAATCCAAAAAGTCCTTCAAAAATAATATCACCCTGGCTTAGAAGGGGGTGAGAATTATTTCTGCTTTTGGCTAAGAGGTCTTCCAAAAACTACAACTCTATGCACAGACTGCAATTCAAGAAAGTTATGGATTATTCACCTGGATGAGGGTAGCTCCAATAAAACACAAGAAGCATAACATCGTGTAGTACAAAACTTAAGTCATCCAGGACAAAACTGCTCACTTGATTGGTATTCCATTTAACACCTTTGCCATTCATTTTGTCCACTGCTGCTATGCAATGGTACACTTGAGTTGTACTATAGCAACTCACCAAGCCCACTTTGACATCACCTTATAAATTTGAGACCTGTATAATCGATAAATTCGAAGGCAGCTGGCACATGGGAAGACTGCCACATGCAAGTTTCCCTCCAAGTGATGCAACATTCTGATTTGAAACTAAGCACCATTCCTTCGCCATCACTGGACCAAAATCTTGGAATGCCCTTCCGAACAGCACTGTGGATGTCTCTACAACACAGATTGCTATGGCTGTTGAAATCAGTTCAACTTCTCAAGGGCAATTAGTACAGGCAAGACTCGCTGGACTCGCAGGCAAGGCTCACTTCCCTGAAAGAATAAAGTGATGATAAATATCATGAATCTTGAGAAACCAGACTGATTTTATTATCCTTAACTTATGAACCAATTTGTCATTTCTTTTGGATTTAATGCAGTCTTTTTTTGTGATCACCATTACTCAAACATCCTATTGTATATATTATGTCATTTTCGTGTCAAATTTAATCTACCTGATGTGTGGCTAATTGTAAAAAAACGCAAATGTTGACACATGAATCTGCTATATTGATGTCTATTTGGCCCAAACTGGTTCAAGGATACTAAGGTGACTGCAATCAATTTTGCAGAGTCAATATATTTAACTGTTTAGCTTAAAAATTGAACACAACATTAGCCTAATGTTACACTCATTCATAAAATTTGGTCAAATGTATGAATTTATAATTGACTGAATCAAATGCAAGGTGTTCATTCATTGTTAATTAAATTTTAAGGTTACTTTTGAGTATTTGCTCATGATAAATTAAGTACAATATGTATCATAGCATATATTCTTTTTACAAGTGACGGAAGACATCCTGTTTGAAAATTAGTCATGCTGTTGTAAGATTACAATTTTAAAATTTTACAAATTACAAATCATAAATTTACAAATTACAAATTTTATCTAAATTTATGGAAACAATTTTATTCTTAGTAATTCAAACCTTTGTTGGAAAAAGAACAAGTCTTCCTCCAAAATATCAAAGATATCATCAGTGCTGCTTCCCTCTCTTGTCAAGAATTGGAAAAGTTCATCAATTTTACTTCCAATTCCACCCTGCCACATCTGCATTCTGCTTGCACAAAAGACCCTGAGTTTCCAGTTGCCTACCACTTTAACACACCACCCTGTTCCCTGGCCAACATCTCTGTCTCAGGCTTGCTGCAGTGTTCCAGTGAAGCTCAGCACAAGCTGGAAGAACAACACCTCGTTTTCAACTTGCCTCTGCAGCTCTTTGGACTCAATATTGAGTTCAATAGTTTAAGGGTCTGAACTCTCCCATGTGCTAACCCCCTACCCCATACACCAGGCCTTGTTATCACATAGTGCCATTACACACTACCTATTGTTAGCCACTAACAGTCTCCATGAACAGCTATTCACCTTCCTAGCCAGACCGTTATCAATTCTTTTGTCTGTCCAAGTGTTCTTCTCTCTCTTTGGGCTCTATCTCTACCTGTTGTATGCTCCTTGCCCTTTCCCCCCACCCTTTCTTCTGCACACAAACCAACAATTTCCTAGCCACTATCAGTTTTGTAGAAGGGTCACCGGACCCAAAATGTTAAGATGTTGCCAGATCTACTGATCTTTTCCAGCAATTTCTGTTTTTGTTCATAAAACCTATGGCTGGAACATTCAGGTGTAAATTTTTTTAGCAGTATGACAAATATAATTACTTGTAATCAACCTCTCTGGCCCTGAAAATTTAATTAACTACTGAGTCTCATTGTTTTAGCACTTATGTGGTATTGGTAATTTTTTAAGAAATATTTTATATACATGTGTACATTCTATAATTTTTTAACACATTTCATTTTATCTGTCTCTTTCCTCTCCCTTTCTGAAATCCACATTCTGTACCAAATTTTATTTCACTTGCTGAAAATTATTTAAATATAATACAAAATTCTTCATTTAAACTCTGCATGGTTCAGTGAAGAAGCTGTATAGTTGAAGAATCAGGCTGTTGCTTGCTGTCCTCATACATGCCACATATTCCCTGAAAATGCTATAGCATTGAACCACACATTTGGTTTTGGCAAGTACATGCTCAAAAACTTGAAAAATATTTGTTATCACTTGTCAGTATGGTGAATGCCAAGTTCTGTTCCTTCCACTTCTGACTGCAAAATCAGACTCAGGTATTAATTACATCTTACAGTAACAATTAGGAAATATAAATGCTTGACACACTTATGATTTTCTATCCATCATCTTGAAGGCTGGAAAATTGTGCAAGTGAACTGAATGGCACATATCTGAACCATTAGATGAAGCTCTGGACTGGAAAAATAGCTCCATTTTTCTCTACAAATTTAGCAGAATTACTGACAGTTCAAAGGAATTCTTCTGTAGCTTCTGATGAGGTGAAATTGCAGCTGACATTAAAACAACAAGATAGATTTGAAAATAATTTTACATTCAAGAAATTAGCCCCAGCACTAGCCAAAAGTATTGCAACAATCAAAATGCAGAAAACTAACAAGTAAAATTTGAAATGCAGTTTTAAGAAACAGGCCTGACCATAAGCACACTCATATACCTATTCTACATATTTGAGAGGCTGGGAATTCTGTATCAATTCACATCTTGATTCCTCAAAGGCTGTCAATCATCTACAAGGCACAATTTAGGAATATGATGGAATATTCCCTATGTGTTGGGATGAATTGCAGGCCCAACAATTCTTAAGAAGCTCAACATCGTCCGGCTCAAAGCATCCCACTTGATTGACATACCATTTAACTTCTTCATCATTTACTTCCTTCATCACCGACACACAGTGGCAGCAATGTGCACCACCTACAAATACACTTCAGTGACTCTACAAGAGTCCTTTGGCAGCACCTTCCAAACTCATGACCTCAACCACCTACAAGGACAGGGGCAGCACATACATGAGAGCAACACCTCCTGAGAGTGTTCCTCCAAACCACACACCACCATTACTTGGAACTACATCTTGCTTCCTTCATGGTTGTTGGTTTAAAATCCTGGCGTTCCCTGCCTAATAGCATAATGGGCATGCTCACATCACATAGCCTGCAGCAGTTCAAGAATGCAGTTCATCACCAGTATCTCAGGGACAATTAGGAATAGGATTTCAATGCCGACCCAATGATTCCCACAACCCGTGAATGAATTAACCTTAAACATGGCTTTATGTACAACCTCAAAACTGTCTGCATTATCTTGTGACTGGGATACACAATGATACAGAGCAGTTTTGTGACTTATGTGCCGTTGTGGCTACAAGTCATCAACAGAATCTTAGACATGCAGTCGCTTATTATTAAAACAATAATTACGAAACCACCCAATCATTGTATTTCATTGAATAAATTACCTAGTTTATGGTCTGGATTTGTGAAAACGTGGAAATCAGAATTCCCTTTCATTACTATGAGCTGATGTTCATCTATTGACCCAGTCAGTTCAATGGATATATGGAGGAATAAATTCCGTATGCTGGTTCTAATGAGAAGCATCATTCCAATATGAGATCATGTGCAAGATAACTATGAAGAGGGTTTTCTTGTTGGCATTAATTTAAAAAAGTGGGATGTGAGCATTGCTCTTAGTTCAGCATTTATTGTCCGTCCTAATTGCATGGAAGAAGGTGAAAGCGAGCTGGCTTCTTAAACTATTGTATTCCACATGACTGAGTCCAGCTATAGTATTGTTAGGAAGAGTGTTCCATGTTTTTGACCCAGTAACGTGAGAGGAACAACCTCATCTGTAGCTAGGAGGAGCTGCAGTTTCAATATGCAAGTTTTTATCATTCTTCAAACACGAAAACGGAAATACTTGAAGAGTCAACAGACTCAAAATGTTAACCCTATTTTCTCCTCTCAGATGTTGCCTGACCTGCTGAGTTTCTCCAGCAATTTCTGTTTTTGTGGAGGGAAGAGAAGGGGTGAGGGCTGAAATGCAGGAGATGGGTCAGACGTTGTTCGCCTGGTTGTTTGAGTCATGATGTGGAGATGCTGGTGTTGGACTTGGGTGGAGCATTTCAGAAATTACACAACACCAGGTTATAGTCCAACAGGTCTATTTGAAAACGCAACCTTTCAGAGTCTTACTCCTTCTTCAGGTGTTAGTGAGAGAGATAGTATCAGACAGAGAATTTATAAGTAAAAGATCAAAGGCTCACATCACTTCTGAGGATGTACTAAAGAAACCTAAGATGCTGCTAAATCTATAATCAACTGTGATGGGTTCATGTCACACTACAGGTGGCCCCACCACACTATATACACACACATAAACACACACACACACGCAGTCACACATGTGAATCTATGGGGTATATTTGTATTTGCAGATACGTTCTACTTTGCCCCAAAATAACACAATTTATAGATGGTCAGTCAATGTGGCATTTTATAAATTCCTACTTTAAAAACAAAACCAGTCTGACTCCAAGCCACAACACAAACAGATTATATACAAGGCCTCACACCTAACATGTATTGTCTGTACTAAAATGTCACCTCTTATTCACACTGATAAAATCTTTAGTTTTCTCAGGATAGTGACTTCAAAGGAATTCAGGGGTTTACAGATACATATTAATCAATTAAAACCTTCTAACTGATTAAAGATTTAACAGCATTCGAGGTTTGTTTTGTACATCCTCATAAGTGGTGCGATCCTTTAATCCTACTTCGTTCACTTACACCTGAAGAAGGAGTAAGACTCTGAAAGCTTGTGTTTTCAAATAAACCTGTTGGACTACAACCTGGTCAGAGGTAATAGGTACTGCAGATGCTGGAGAATCCGAGATCACAAGGTGTGGAGCTGGATGAACACAGCAGGCCAAGCAGCATCACAGGAGCAGGAAAGCTTGACGTTTTGGGCCTTGACCCTTTATCAGAAATGGGGGAGGGGAAGAGGGTTCTGAAATAAATAGGGAGAGAGGGAGAGGCGGATAGAAGATGGATAGAGGAGAGGGCAGGTGGAGAGGAGACAGACAAGTCAAAGAGGCGGGGATGGAGCTAGT
>JAHRHZ010000076.1:4019967-4073181 GCA_024137785.1 Ginglymostoma cirratum
ACTAGCTCCATCCCCGCCTCTTTGACTTGTCTGTCTCCTCTCCACCTATCCTCTCCTCTATCCATCTTCTATCCGCCTCCCCCTCTCTCCCTATTTATTTCAGAACCCTCTTCCCCTCCCCCATTTCTGATGAAGGGTCTAGGTCCGAAACGTCAAGCTTTCCTGCTCCTGTGATGCTGCTTGGCCTGCTGTGTTCATCCAGCTCCACACCTTGTTATCTCAGACTACAACCTGGTGTTGTGTGGTTTCTGACCTGGTTGTTCGAGATCATGAGTTTGAAAGGTGCCGTTGATGGAACCTTGGTGAGTTTCTGCATTTTACAAACAAGAGACTGAAAAAACTAGCAGAATTGAATGCCTTCCTCTGAGTTGACCTTGATGATAGGATAGCAGGCTGGAGAATATTGATCTCAGGGTACAGATGTCATTAACTTTCCTGCCTCTTCCTAAATTATATCTGTGCATCAATAGTCTTGTTGCTCTGATGCTAATTCAGTGGTAATTGAGGCAATTAAGGGACTCAACCTGCTGGCTCTGGTATCCAACAATTGAAAGGTTGGGGTAAAATGACATGGAAAGCTCAAAAGCAAACACTATTTGGCATGTTGTTACAGATTTCCGCATGTAGTGAAGAAGGGCAGAGGATCGATTGTTGTTAGACGCTCAGACATTGATCAAGGGACCTGGTATCAGGAAATGGGAGAACACTAAACCTAGCCTTTCTGCCAATTTCTACCCTGCAATTCCACTCACACATCATTGTGCCCTGGGTCTCTCTGCTCTCCTGGGCCACTGATTGGCCAGTAGCTACTGGAGGGCAACAATTCCATTCCCAAGATCCTTGGTCCCAGGGAAGAACTGTCACTGGCCAGTTAGGTATCTAAGTGGCATTTAATGCAGTGGAGTTCCTGAAAGTAGCTGATAGAGGACTCACACTGGCTCTCCAGCCAGCAGGATAGACTCTCACTGCCTACAGTAAATTTCATCCACACTTATTTGATTCCCACTCTCAGATATGGGATTGAAATACAGGCAGTCATGGACTGCAAATGGGTTCCATTCCTGAGTCTGTTTGCACGTTGATTCTGATGTAAGTTGGAACACAATGCAAGACAATATAAAGCAGCTGTTCATAAGGACAGGAAATGTTTGAATGTTAAATATTTAAGCTACACCCTTATATCAGATGGTGTTCCTCAGTACAAGCGTTCATAAGTCAGACATTCGCAAATTAGTGAACCCTCACCACAGAAATAAAGAAGTCTTGCTGCTCTTAGACATAGATTTTGTGAAACCATACCTGGAATACCATGTGCAATTTTGCACTATAGGGGCTTAGCAGGGAATCTATAACATGGGAGCACAGGCTCAGGATAAGGGGCCCATCATTTATGACTGAAATGAGGAGAAATATCTTCACTCAAAATGCAGCGAGCCTTTCGAATTAGAGTGGTGGAAATGCCCCATTGTTGAATGTAGTTAAGGCTCAGGATTTTGATCTGTCAAAGAACCAAGAGATGTGGGGGTGAACTCCCCTCTAAATTTGTTTCTCTACTGTGTGGAGCTCTGAGGTCCATATGCAGCAAAAGCTTATGGAAGTTGAAATCAATGCATTAGCATACTGATGGGTGTGTGCAGGACTTCCCAGTGACTGTACCGTATGCAGTGTGGGCAGGAATACAAAGTTGAAGCTAAACATCAGCCATGATCATGAATGATGCATTTACAAAACTGCCAGCAAGTCTGCAGCCACTTTCAACAACCACAGAGGACCATGGATTTAACTTGCTCCAAAGTGTGCACACGTGATGTGGATGGCACCTGAAGTGATAAAACCACTGAAATTCTGGAAACCAATTTTCCAGTCAATGATTTTACGGCAAACATATTGCACTTGAAGACTGTTTAAAATTATGCAAACAGGAAGGAGAATTACAAGGATGGTAGGAACTGCAGATGCTGGAGAATTGGAGATAACAAGATGTAGAGCTGGATGATCACAGCAGGCCAAGCAGCATCAGAGGAGCAGGAGAGCTGACATTTCGGGCCTAGACCCTTCTTCAGAAATGCCCCATACGTCCTATTTCTGAAGAAGGGTCTCAGCCCAGAACGTCAGCTTTCCTGCTCCTCTGATGCTGCTTGGCCTGCTGTGTTCATCCAGCTCTACACCGTGTTATCTAAGAAGAATTACAACCTGTGTTTCTTAACATTTTGCAGAACTTCTCAGAAAAATCACCTGTTAGTTCTAATCTTAGTTTAAAGACATCAACGATCTTGCATAACATAATTCTGAAGTGATCCAGTGAAGTCAAATCCTAACTCCCAAAATAGAAGCTGTAAAAACTGCACAATATCAGTGAAATAGTTTTCTGCAGAAACAAATATCACAGCAAAAATTATACAGCCAAATGTAAGCTTCATGGTCAAAGCAATCAACTCTTATAATCTATCAACATATTAAGTGTTATGTAGAAACCAGTCAGGTAGGATTTTGGCCTTTTCTTGAGGAATATTAATCCATTAGTTCATTCATTATGTTGATATGCCAGACTTAAAAATAAAAAGTTGTCTTTCTGGGTGACATATTTCAGGCTAATTTTTGTGCTGGTCATTGGTATAGATATTACACATTTTAAAATTACTATATTTTAAATTAGTAACACATTATAATCTTGCCTGTACTCTTTCTAATGTGCTTGCCAAAACATTCAGTTTTACACCATTTACCTGCTGCTCCAGCTGGTGTATGTCATATTTCTGAAGTGACAGTATATGCTGTAAATATATTTACACAGAATAATGGACAGGGTGAGCATATATGAACAAGAATATTGTGAAGCTGAAGTATTATCATGAGGCTTTGAAGCTGGCTCTGAGTTCCCATTTAGTTCCCCTGAACTTTTAACTTTAGCGGAGAGCTGAAGCTCATTAGGGGATACTCCATCTGATGACACTCTTGCACAGGAGATAAGAAGCATCTTAAAGTTTCCAAATGGATCATGATGGCACATTTCACGGCTCTGATTCATTACGCCAAAACTTTGCTTATTAGAACATAACATAGAGTCATAGAGATATGCTGCACAGAAACAGACCCTTCAGTCCAACTCTTCCATGCCAGCCAGATAGCCTAAATAAATCTAGTCCCGTTAGCCAGCATTTGGCCCATATCCCTCTAAACTCTTCCTATTTATATATCCATCCAGATGCCTTTTAAATGTCGTTATTGTACCAGCTTCCACCACTTCCTTTGGTAGCTCATTCCATACATCCACCACCCTCTATGTGAAAAAAAGTTGCCCCTTAGGTCCCTTTTAAGTCTTTCCCCCTCACCTTAAATGTATGCCCTCTAGTTTTGGACACCCCCACCCCAGGGAAAAGACATTATTTATTTACCCTATTCATGCCCCTCATGATTTTATAAACCTCTGTAAGGTCACTCCTCAGCCTCCAACGTTCCAGGGAAAATAGCTCCAGTCTATTCACCCTCTCCCTCTAGCTAAAACCCTCCAACCCTGGCAACATCCTCACAAATCTTTTCTGAACCCTTTCAAGTTCCACAACGTCCTTCCTATAGCAGGGAGAGCAAAATTGAATGTAGTATTCCAATAGTGGCATAACCAAAGTCCTGTACAGCCTCAGCATGACCTCCAAACTCCTATACTGAATGCACTGACCAATAAAGGCAAGCTTACCAAATGTCTTCTTCATTACCCTGTCTACCTGTGACTCCTCTTTTAAGGAACTATGAACCTGGACTCCAAGGTCTCTTTATTCAGCAACACTCCCTAGAACCTTTCTATTAAGTGTATAAGTCCTGCTCTGATTTGCCTTTCCAAAATGCAGCACCTCACATTTATCTAAATTAAACTCCATTTACCATGCCTCAGCCCATTGGCCCATCTGATCAAGATCCTAATGTACTCTGAGGTAACCTTCCTCGCTGTCCACTACACCTCCAGTTAAATTAAAATTCTACAATCTTAGGACTTAAATAAATGCTCACTAGCTCACTCATTAATCAACTTCTTTCACTTGAGCTGATGTCACTTTAATTTAGCAAGACTGGGCATCCATGAGGTGCTATGGCCTTTAACAGAAGCAGAACTGTACTGCAACAAAATCGTGCTCATTGCCCAGCATACCACCCGATCTACCAGTACTGCCAAGGTGCATCAAGAACTTGGTTCAATGGAAAGTGCTGCAGGGCATGTCAGAAGCAGGAACAGGCACACCTAAAAATTGGGTGTCAACCAGGTAAAGCTGCAACAGAGGACTACTTGTATGCCAAATAGCAAAAGTAGCTTGTAATAGACAGTGGAAAGTGAGGTCATACCCAATGGATCAGATCTAAGCTCTGTAGTCCTGTCACATCCAGTCCTGAATGATGGTGCATAATTAAAATAACACAAGGACACTCCGTAAATATCTCCATCCTGAATGCTGATGTCATAACTCTGATGGCTGGAGTGCACTGGTTACTAAAACCTCACTACCCATAGCCATTTTGACAGTATAAATGTTGCATTTAATCACCAAACTAGTCAATTTGTTTCATTTCTTTTACGGCCTCCTGCAGCAACATAAACTTTTACTAGATTTCATCAACAAACTTCAGAACAACGTGGCTATTAAAAGCAAACCTATTTATTAAACAACTGGAAAAACATTTTACTAATTACACTACTAAGCAGACTTAAACCATATTCCCCCTAATCCCTCACGCACGCATTCATACACAGACAAGACACTGCAGAAATATCGTGAGCTTTTAAAAAGATAAAAAAAAGAACAAAATCCTTGTAGGTCAAGAATTTGAAAGAAAAGATAGACTTCCCAGAGTTCCTTTGATTTCCTATTGACAAGATCTGCTTGCTGACAGATATAGAACAATGGAAAACCTTCAGACCAGACCAATTTTGATTGAAAATAGTTAGGGATCCTGGTAATTGAAACTTTGTCGGTATTTTTACAACCTACTCCATTGAGAGCAAAATAGTATTTTTACCTGGTTTTACAGTAAGAATTTTGAGAGTGAGAGAGAGAGTTACAGAATGAGAGAGACAGTGAGTTAGCTTTTCCTTGTAATCCTCTCGACAACTACCATACCTGGATGTGTATTGAAAAAGCAATTTTATTTTTGAGGTTGTTGCTACACAACATTCAGCACAGATCCAATGTATTTTCTAACCCAGTCCTGCAACTAAGACATAAACTGACTTATCTATTCTGAAATGCATTTCTGGGCTGTTGTGAACAGTGGGTACACCATAATCTCTTTGACCTGTGAGCTGTTCTTTTCCAAGAAATCACAGGATGAATTACTTTCAAACTATTAATCTTCAATAATTTCATATTCCAGTTTCCCATTGTCCATAAATAGATCTGTGTTTCTATTATGGGGGGGCCCAAAGCATCAGCATAAAAGACATTTACAAGCATCTTCAGCCAGAAGTGTCAGCAGCTGATCCATACTGGTCTCCTCATGAGGGCCCCAGTAGTCTGCAGTCAATTCAACACACTCCATGTGACATCAAGAAATGGCTGGAGGCACAGTTTATTCCAAGAGGCTATGAACAGAGATAATACTCTGGTAATAATATGAAAGACCTGTGCACCAGAACTAGGTCTGCCACTAGGCAAGTTGTTCAAGTAGTTATAATATCCACATTGCACAGGAACGTGGAAAATTGATGAGTTATGCCTGTTCACAAAAAGCAGGACACATCGAACCTGGCCAATAACCACCCCATCAGTCTACTGTTGATTATCAGGAAATGATGGAAGGGGTTTGGGCAGTGTTATTTCGAGCACTTGCCCAGCAATAACTTGCTCACTGACACAAATTGGAGTTACGCCAGGGTGGTTCAGGTCTTATCACTTTTCAGCTTTTATCCAAACGTGGACAAAATTGCTGAGCTCCAGAATTGAGTAGAAAGCGACTACACTCGACACATAACTAACACTTGACTGAGAATAACATTAAGGAGCCCCAGCAAAATTAGAATCAATGGTAATCGGGGGGGAAACTGCTTATAGATTGGAGTCAGATCTAACATAAATGAAGATGGTTGTTTTTTTTTGTTCACTCATGGGATGTGGGTGCCATTGTCAGGGCCACCATTTATTGCTCATTCGTAATTGATTTTATTCACATGTTGGACGTGGGCATTTCTGACTGGACATCATTTAATGCCTACTGCTAATTCTTCTTGAGAAGATGCTGTTGAGTTACTTTCTTGAACCACTGTAGTCCCATGTGCTGTAGGTAGACCAAAAACAATGTTAGAGAGAGAATTCCAGGATTTGACCAAACACAGTGAAGGAATATATTTCCAAGTCAGGATGGTGAGTGGCTTGAATGGGAACAGACAGGTGGTGTTTCCATGTATCTTTTCCCTTGACTTCTACTTTGAAGTGGTCCTGGGTTCAGAATATGTTGCCTCAAGATCTTTGGTGAATTTCTCCAGTGCATCTTGTAGATTGTACACACTTTTACCACTGAGTGTTAGTGGTAGAAGGAATGGATGTTTGTGGAGGTGATGTCAGTCAATTACGTTGCTTTGTCTCAGATGGTGTCGAGTTTTTTGAGTGTTGTTCAAGCTGCACTCATCCAAGTAAGCAAGGAGTATTCCATCACACTCCTTGTGATTTATAAATGATGGTCAGGCTTTGGGGAATCAGGAGATAAGTTACTGGTTGTAGTATAGAGATAACAAAGTGTGGGGCTGGATGAACACAGCAGGCCAAGCAGCATCATAGGAGCAGGAAAGCTTCACGTTTCGGGCCTAGACCCTTCATCAGAAATGGGGGAGTCGCAGGGAGAAGTGCTTCTGGAGGGTCTCAATGTTCTGAATGTAGATATTGTCACGGTTGGCGCCAAATTGGGAAGGCTTGAATGTGGATTGTAGTCCATTGGGGATGATCTGGTTCCGTAAGCAGGTACTAAGAAAGGTGATGTGGCTGTAGTACCTGGTTTGCTTCAGGACGTGGTTGAGCAGTTTCAAGGCCGAAGAGATTATGAGACAGTTGCAGTGGGAGAGAGATTCCCTGAGGTTTGTCCGGAGGGAGGAGGGTAACTTCTTCAGGGTAGGCATCCTTAGAAGAGGCTTCGCAGTGGGGTTAAAATTGTATCAGAGATAAAAGGTACTGCAGATGCTGGAGAATCCGAGATAACAAGGTGTGGGGCTGGATGAACACAGCAGGCCAAGCAGCATCATAGGAGCAGGAAAGCTTGATGTTTCAGGCCTAGACCCTTCATCAGAAATGGCTATTCAGCTCCACACCTTGTTATCTCGGATTCTCCAGCATCTGCAGTACCTTTTATCTCTGATACTGGTTGTAGTATTCCTGGTCTCTGATCTGATTTAATCGGCATAATACTTATATGACTAGTCCAGTGATTGTTAGAGGTCAATCATCTCAACCCAGGACTTCACTGTAGGAGTTCCACACAGTAATGTGGAGACCCAACCATCTTTCAACTGATGATCACAAAATGTTCAGCACCTTTCAAGACTGCTTAAATACTAAAACAGTACATGTCTCACTAATGCCACATTAATGTCAGGTAATGATGATCTCAAATGAGGGAGAATCCATCCATCTCCCCTTGACTTTCAATCACATTACAGTCATTGAATCTCTCGCTATCAATATCCTGGGTTTTACAGTTGATCACAAAATGAACTGGACCAGCCATAGAACAACAAGTCACTCACCATCCTGACTTGGAACTATTTTGTCAATCCTGGCTGGATTAAAATCCCTGAACTCGCTCCCTACCAGCATTGTGCACATAGCTAAATCCCAGGCCAACAACAGTTCAAGAAAACTGTGCACCACCAGATTCTCGAGGGCATTAGTGATGGGCAATAAATGTTGGCCTAGCCAATCGTGAGCTATTCCATGAATCAATATATTAAACTCTGAGCCTCACTATCTGTGCATGTTCCACTCTTAGCTGATAATCTGTGACCACTCATTGCAGTATTATGGTCAGCATTAAAACCAGAAAGTGCTGGAGAAACTCAACAGGTCTAGCAGCATTTGTAGAGAGAAAAACAGAATTTTCACATCCAATAATTCTTCATCAGAACTGAAAGCACCTGGGAAAAGGTGATATTTATGCTGATGACAGGGTAGGATAAGGGAAGGAGTGACTGGAGACGGTGAAAAGAGACAAAGAAAAAAAGGAGATGCAAACAAAGATGTTGCTGATGATAAGCCAAGTAGGAGATAAATGTTGAATCAGTTGCTAATGATAAGTGTGGTTAGCTGAAAATGATTTGGCTTGCTGGGAATAGTGCAGACAAAATAGGATCGAATGGAATGGGTTGGGTAATGAACATGGTCTGAAATTGTTAAACTCAATGTTGAGTCCTGAAGGTTTGAGGGTACTTAGGCAGAAATCAAGGATATGTCCCTCCAGCAATTCACTTTTGCAGTTGGTGCTTTAGGAAGCTAGTGTCATATCCAAAAGGAATCCTGGCAACATATACATCTGGTACCCTACCCCTTTCCCAAGTGGACCCCTCTCCAGCTGATACCCTTTCCAGCCAGCAGTCTAATTACCTTGCATCCTACACAACTGGCACTCTATCCTTTACCCAACTGGCACCATACTTACCTGGAACTCTACCCATATACATCTGGCATTTTATCCCTGGCACGCTACTCTATTTGCAGCTGGCTCCTGACCAAGCCAGAACAGTACTCCATAGAATTCCTACAGTGTGGAAACAGGTCCTTCGGCCCAACAAGTCGGCTTCGAACCAGGGCCCCTGGCTACATAAGACAGCAGTGCTAACCACTGAGCCACTGTGCGACCTTGCCACCCTTACTCAGCAGGCACCCTATCCCCTACCCATCTAGCAGTCTACCCCTGGCATCTACACCCACCCCAGCTGACAGCCTAATTACTTGGCAAAGCGAAAAGCAAAAGAACGGCAGATGATGGAAATCAGAAACGAAAACAGAAATCCACTCCTTTGTCTGTCCAACTGTTTATCTTTCTCTTTGGGCTCCATCTCCATCTATCATTTACACTTCTCCCTTCCCCCACCCTATCTACTGCATAAAAAACAAACTTTTCCTAGCTGCCGTGAGTTCTGAGGATCCGGACCCGAAACGTTAACTCTGATTTCTCTCAACAGACGCTGCCAGACCTGCTGAGCTTTTCCAGCCACTTCCGTTTTTGTTTCTAATTACTTGACATCCTACCCACCTGGAACCCTACTTACCTGCCACCTTATGCACCCTATTCATCAGGTACTCTACCCTCCCAGCACTCTAATATTGTGTCTACATTGTGTAGTTTTGGTTTGACAACAGATGTCAAAGTGGTTATCAGGACCTTTTGCAGTTCAACTTGTGACAGCTGATTGCTGTGAACAGAGGGCAGGGTTTGCCTTCATCTGAGACTTCTGTGGTATCAAAGACCTGTCAGAATGGAAGTACTGCTCTGCATTGCAAAAGGAGCCCTGAGTGTATTCTCCTCTCATATAGGACAAGTTCCCTTTCTTCATAAAAATGAAGGGCTGGAAAGGCAATCTGCAAAGAGATGATAACTCCTTGGAAAATTCAGCCCTTTACCTTACCCTCCCTATTTTTCCCTCTGTTCTTGTCATAATTATCTACTGCTTAAGTGCAAAATAGAAGAAGGACCTTTGTTTATTGTCAGTGCATAAGTGGAAAAATATTGATGAACATAAATCAGCATTGTGGTAACTTTCACAACTTCTGGTAATGTCATAATCATATTTCATTGTGTCTGTGGTTCTTCCATGAGTAGGAATAATTCAGTTGTGCCTGTTGTTCATTCTCCTGAAGTTCAATTTTATCCCCATTGCTCCTTTGCAAATTTCAGATTACTTGGCTGAAATGCAGACAGCCTGTACACAGGATAGGAACAAGTAGCTAATAAAGTGGCTATTCATCTGTTTTTAGACAGCCTAACCGTCGTTCAAAACCAAATGGCTTAACATTTAATATGTTGCTCCTTAGGAGACTTGTTTCAATCAATGGAGCAGCAGTATAGTCCATGCTCATTTCTTTGTCTACTGCAAATTTATACTGACTGGGACTCAAAAATACAGTATTCGGTTTGCATTGTTATTTTCCATCACCCTCTTTGCCTGTTGTTATCAGTCATTTACACACACTGCAATGGATCACTATACATGATGCAGTCATGCCCCTATACATAATGGCATCATTTCTGCACATTGCAGCATTGTGTGGTCTTTGTGCCCTTTGGCAGTTGCCACTCTTACCTGACCCAAAGCTTGTGTGGCATCTGCTGTTCCTCTGTTGCTTGGCTTGTGGCAGTGGCTTGGCTGAACAGAACCCTCATTGCATTCTCACTAGAATCAGTCACAATCAGTGTGAGCTCTGCTGTTGATTTGCCGATGGTGAATGAAAGCAGTGTAGGGGAGGTGATGCTAGTGGTATTATCGCTGGACCGTTAATCCAGAGGCCCAGACAACGAACTGGGAACCCGGGCTCAAATCCTGCAATGGCAGATGGAGGAATTTGTATTCAATAAATATCTGGAATTAAGAGTCTAATGATGACTGTGAATCCATTGTCGATTGTGGGGAAAACGCATCTGGTTCACTAATGCCCTTTAAGGAAGGAAACTGCCATCCTTACCTGGTCTGGCTGACATGTGTCTCCAGACCCACGGCAATGTGGTTCACTCTGAACTGTGGGATGGGCAATGAATGATGCCTAGCCAACAATACCCTCATCCCGTGAGTGAATAAAGAAAAAAAAAGTTGCAGATGTTACTGCAGCATGTTTCTTAAATCAGTGGAGAATCAATTCAACTTATGGGTATCCACTCTGCATCCACAAATGGATAATAGGTCTTTGAATTTTGTGTTGCAATCCTTGATTTATGGTTGTGATAGGACATTTATGAAGGAGAGTGAGAAATGGAACAATGAAGCTATGGAATGTCAGTCAAACCTTTTTAACTTTTTAGTATTTTTGCATAATTGGTTTTTGTCACTTCTGATCACACATGATGGAATAGATGGGTTCTCAGGGACCAAAGAAGCAATTCGTTAAGCAAAACTATGTTACAATCGCCTCTTCACATGTGCGTTCTTGTCTTACTTCTTTCTTTCTGAGTCTTTTTTTTTTCTACGCCTTTCCTTTCCATCTCTTTATTTCTTCTATCTTTATTTATTTTGATTACATTAATTCACTCTATTTATATCTCAGGCATTTTTTCTTTTTTTTTATTGGTTAAGGTAATAAGAAGATGATGTTTGAGGGTCCTAGATGTAACATTGACACCATGAATTGATTGTCCCATTGATACGATAGCAATTTGCATTGCAACTACAGTAAAATGTCAATGGTAGGCAGAAATGCAATTAAAATCGCTTACCATCAAATCAGCAGCAAATTTTGTTACTTAAACTGGGCATTCATCTCATTGTTGTTTGTGGGTGGCTGCTGTGTATAAATTACTACTGGATTTCCTAATTTCCAAAAGTAACTGCACTTTGAAAAGTATTTTATTGATCGCAAAGTACTTTGTGGCTTTATGAGGTCATGAGAATGTGATATCTGCTTGCTACAGTTCTTTCTCAACACGTTGACGGCTGAAAGTATCTCAATAAAGGCCCAAGAAATTTGAAGTCATTATTATTTGTGTGGCTATGAGCAGTATCAGCATGTCTTAAAGGCTTGCTAGAAATTGTTGGGTTCATTTGAGGCCAACCCACCCTGGTATCCTTTCCATTTCCACACTGCCAGTAAGTTTTGATTGAGGACCTGCTGAGTTTTCACCTTCCCTGGCTGTTATGTTACAGAGTGACACTATTTTATTTCTGCAATTCACAGCAACACTTAATTGATGCTTGGAGGCACATTTATCTCAAGCCTCAGGCCTCTGTTGCTTGGCTGATGGAGCAGCCATTCTGTTGACTTTTCTAAAATTGCAAATCGAAACTTTTTGCCGGTGTTTCACGTTTATGGATGAACAATATAGTTTTATTATAGACTAATGAAAGAAATCTTTAAATGTTGGTTAATACAGAGTTAACAGGGTCAGCCACAAGAATTCAAAGATTCAGCATCATAAATGTTGAGCAGCATGCCATGCCATTAGTAATTTGCAAGGTGTCCTAAAGCCAGGCCAAATGTAATGCAACATGGCATTTTTGAAATCATTGACTGCAACAAGCAAATAGCACCTACATTGAAAGACACACTGCATATATATTGCAGGCTGTAACCTTGTATTATTGTGTCTTCAAAAAGTCATTTTTTTTCCTGTTGTTCTGTGATTTGTTGGACGGAATACCTTTCCTCCCTACCCTTTAGCAACTCTTGAATAATTGAAGCTGCTGCCTGGAGAAGGAGAAAGTGCATATCTTTCTTACACAATGTTCCCTGACATTTGATCAACTCACTTCTCAGAATTGAGAGATGCATTACTGACAAAGACAGATATCAACTGTGTAATGGTGTAAAACAGGTGATAATGAGCATGGAGGCTGGTTTAAGTCATTCCTGGCTATTCTTTTCTTTTGACTTGGCCACAGCATATCCAGGCTCTGGCCAGCTCTTGCAGAAATCGCATTTACGTGGCTAACCCAGTGAAACTTCTGATCAATGGTGATGAACAAAATGTTGATGCTGAGGAGTTCAATGATGGTATTGCCATGGAGCTCTGAGGAGAAATGTGAGATTCTCTCTTGATGGAAAGGATTACTTTCTGACAGTGTGAGATATGCTTGTTGCTTCCCACTTGCAAGACAATGGCAACAGAAACACTTCCATCTGCAAAGTCCCTCCTGAGTCACTCACCATCGTAACCTGAAAATATATTGCCTTCCTTTGTTGTTGCTGGGTCAACACCCTGTCCACGTTACTTGTATCTATGTCAAGCAGACTGTTATGTGTATCTATGCCAAGTAGACTGTTACATGTTTCTATGCCAAGTAGACTATTACATGTATCTATGCTAAGTTGTTATGCTATGCTATATCTATGCTATGCTGTTATGTGTATCTATGCCAAGCAGACTGCAACGATTCCAGAAGGCAGCCCACAAGCAATTAGAGGTGGATAATAAATGCTGGCAATGTTAGAAAATACAAAGCTACATTTAGACAAATCATAACATAAACAGCAAAATATTATTTCCAGTACTACCCTTTATAAATATTCAAATTCAGTGAAGTATCACTCTTATCTTAACTCTTGCACTTCCTTACTTAGCTGGCTCTTTTCAGTTTTGGTGGCCTCGAAATTTCTTTCCAGTTCTAATGACCTAAGCCTCTTTTCAGATCTAACATTTTGAAAACGTCCATGCTCACTCACATCTTGGAGACTATACAAACTAAAACCATTCTGCTGTTATGAAACTGTGGTCCAGAACTGAAACCTATGAGTTGCCATGGTCTGTTTTCACCATGTGGCATAAAAGTCCAACTTTGTAAACAGGTCATCAATTAATGTCACAGGTATCTGACTTAGATCCCATACTTTATTGGAAATGTCTTTAGTTCGCTGTTTCAAATGATTTCCTGATTTCTTTTTTAATATTCACTGAACTTTTAACTTTACTTTAAGATCTGAATTCCTACTAAATATATAACGTATCATAACCTTTTCCCATATAGCATATATGAGTTGTACACTTTTAACATGCTGTTGATGTCATCTATCAGTATTTTGGCAAATACTGAGGGAACATTTTTGTCATCCTAAATTTATTTCAGTTATTAGTTTTGTTTTCTAAGTTTCATTTTTCTCTTTTTGGTTATTTTGTTTTAATTGCATTTGATTCATCTTCAAATTATTGTTATTCAAGAAATGTATTGTGCACATTGGTATGGAGGCTATGTGGTCCTATTGTTGAGAGTTCTAGCTTGAAACCACAAAATTTTCTAACTTTCCTTCTCATTCCTCTTCATCTAAATGAATTATGTACAAGTTCAGCCTAATGATTTCTATCTTATTCCAACCATTTCAACCATCAAGGACCATGTTTTTCATATCTATTATATCACCATGGGAAGCAGATTCCACCCTTTATTCCATTCCTGTCAATTCTAAGAAAGGCAATGGCCTAGTGGTGTTGTCACTGGACTGTTACTCCAGAGACCCAGGTAATGTTCTGGGCACCTGGGTTTGAATCCCACCACAGCGAATGGTGGACTCTGAATTTAATAAAGAACTTGAATTAAGATCCCAATGATGACCATGAATCAATTGTTAGAAAAACCCATTTGGTTCATGAATGTTCTTCAGGGAAAGAATCTGCCATCCTTACCTGGTTTGGCCTACATGTGACTCCAGACCCGCAACAATGTGGTTGACTCTTAACTCTCTCTGGGATAGGCAATAAATGCTGGTCTAACCAGCAACATGCTCATCCCATGAATGAATACAAATAAAATTCTGCAGAGTGCTTCAATATTTTGTCAAGAAAAAAAGTTCTAACTTCCTGCCTGTTGAAATCACTAATGCTATGGAGTTCAACAACAAGGCACCAAATTTCCTTTTCTGCTGATCAGCCTAATGGCTGCGATTTCTCACCTGACACAACCTATCCATCTTCCTTCTCAACTTTCCACCCCATCCCTTCCATTGACCAATTTCTACAACCTCCTACCTGCATACACCTATCACAATTGTCCCAGCCCCACCCTCTACCTCTATTTATTTCTGACCTCCCTTCCCCGTCCCCAGTCCTGATGAAGGGTCCAGACCCAAAACGTCAACTTTCCTCCTCCTCCGAAGCTGTCTGACCTGCTGTGCTTTTCTAGCTCCACATTTTCTTGCCTTTTCTGATTCTATTTTATCGGTTATATTTTATAAGCTATCAAACTTGCTGAAACTGTTAGATCCTTCACTCATTAGACTCCAATGAAACATTTTCAAAGATTTGACTGGGCCCAGCACCATGCATTACAAATGTCCACCAGGCTATGTTCTGCCGTTGACAAGTTACCCTCATTCTCTAAAGAAAAACTGTTGAGGGATCACCTTGGATATTGAAAGCATGAAACCTGTCGCTCTTTGTTAGCATTGTTTACACAGCTATAATACCGGAAAGCCAATTTTGTATCCAATTGGCAAGCTCACCCTGAATCCCATATGATCTAACTTTACTAATTAGTCCATCATGAGGAACTTTAATCAAAGGTTTTACTAAAGGCCAAGTAAACAATATCTACCGCTCTGGTGCCATCAATCTTTTTTGGCTACGCCCTCAAAAAACTCAATCATGTTTGTGAGACACGATTTCCCTCGTACAAAACCCTGCTGAATATCCCTAATCATTCCTTGCCTCCCCAAATGTATGTCAATGTTATTGTTCAAAATCACCTCCAACAACGTCCCCACCACCGATGTCGGACTGAAAGGTCTATAGCTTCCAGGTGTCAATAACAGATGGTTTACAGATGAACTGGAGACAAGGGCTGTGCATGGAAATTCAACCAGCAACAAACAGCTGATTATTCTGTGGGCTAGTTACTAATTATCAATGACGAAACTTTCTGCCTGCTATCAACAATGTGATTGATTCCCAGGTAGATGAACAGCTTGGAGCTGTGAACAAGATAGGGAGAAGCGATCACATAGCCGCAAGCTCTGGAATTGTGTCTTCTCTCTGTTGTTAAAAGAAAACACTTTAATCCTGAAGAAAACCAATTTACTTTCCTTCAGCAGTTGCTATGAGCTGTGATTTCTAATTAATAAGTCAAAGACCATTTATAACTGTGAACCAGACATCTTGTGCCTCTTACAAATAAATGAAAGCATCCTGCAAAGGAAGACCGACAAACAGCATTCTGATAAGCACAAGAAACATCTCAGCAGATCCTGTAAACAGTACCATTGAATTGTTTTCCCAGTGTTTTTCATGTATTCATAATGGCCATTTTTTCTTTCCTATCTGCATCCAACCATATGTGTCTGAACAATGAAGTTTATAAGGGGGTTAGACTTTTAATTAGTAGAGTTATAGATCAACTGTTCATAATTATTTACCTGGGGCTAGAATCTATTTATTTGCAACATGTAGAAATTTTTGTTACATATAGAAACCTGGTCAGTGCTTTCTGTCAAACTCCATCTATAAGACAAATAAATTGGGGAATTATGCATAATTTTCAAAACCGTTAACTTTTGTGGCAACTCGTGAAATAGTACAGCCTGATTTTCAGTGCAGCTCCTCAGTGAGGGATAACACTCTATCTTTTTCCATTAATTTAGGACCTCCTGACATTTCATGTTTTTTCCCAATGCTGCTGTTTCACCTTAACAAATCCCCTGTGCTTTTCATTTCAGCTGTCTTTATTGCCTTCTGAACAAAAACAGAAGTTACTGGAAAAGTTCAGCAGGTCTTGCGGCATCTGTGAAGAAAAATCAGAATTAACGTTTCGGGTCTGGTTAGAATGGCTGTGCTTTTGCTTGTGACTCCATGGACTGCAGCAGTTCTAGAAGGCTGCTGACCATCGCCTTTTTGAGAGCAGTTAGGAAAGGCATTAATGCTGGTGTAGCCAACAACAGTCATATCCCATGAACAAATAAAAAAGGCTGGGTCTAAAATGAAAGGTGCCAGTGATGTCATGATGAGGAAACATGTCAGGAACTCTTGCAATCTCAATCCTGTTCCGCATGTAAAAAAGGTTTTGTTTCTAGTGAATGAAGTCTTCATCCTTTTCAAGGCTTGAGGACTCTATTATTAATCTGGCAATGCTAGGTGAGGAGGTTGCAATTTAAATTATGACCCATCTTATCTAAAACCTATATAATTACACCAGGAAGTTCTTCACATTTTCTGCTGTAAGTTTATTTTTATAGGTACTAATGAAGATGCAGTACTGAGAAAATTTGTTGGAGAACCAAACCCTACGAAAGGACTTACATAAAGATGACAACACTTACCAGAAGTACAGAAAAGTTTTGCTTTAAAATCCTTATTTTTGTTATCATTCAAATTTCCTTTTACCAACTGTTCAGACCAATTTCATTACTGTCACTGCAATGGTACACACTTAAATGGGAATGTGAACATTTTGTTCCTTCCAACTCTTGAAAAGAGAAGCTTCCTCATCTCTGCCAAGACTAATCAATTGCTGCCAGCCTATTTTTAACAGTTTCATCCGTATTCAGCCTTCAAATTTCTTGACCATCCAACTGATCCTCAAAAGGAACTCTGACATTTCCCCTGCTGTCAAAATGATCTTGAAAAGAAAAATCATTCTTAAATTTCAATAGCAAAGAATATCTTTTTTCTCAAAATATTTTGCATTCTTTGAAGCCAAAATCCATTTGAAATTTCAGTGTAATTTACACTTTTGAACATGATACAACCTTTTTCCACGTGTTCATGTGATTTAGTTGTCATTTATTAGGTGAACATTTATTACCTCTCCCTAATTGCCCTCAACAAGCTGTGCTGAGCTGCTTTCTTAGTCTGCTACAGTCCTTGGGGTTTAGATGGACTCACTGTGCTTTTCGGAAGGGAGTTTCAGGAATTTGTGTCAGTAACTATTGGCAAACAACGAAATATTTCCAAGGATGGTGTCTGATTTGGAGGCAAACATGGAGACAGTGATGTTTTCATGCATAAGCTGCTCTTTTCCTTCTCGGTGGTAGAGTTTGTATATTTGGACACTGCTATTGAAGGAGCCTTGGTGAATTACTGCAGTTCATCTTGGAAATGGTAGACACTGCTGCCAGCAACGATGCAGAGAGAAATCTCCTGGTTTTCTGCTTACAGAGGCCACAGCAGGAGAAAGTGAGAGAGCAATGACAGAGTCATGAGGATGAAACAGTAACGCAGAGAATGCTGAAGGAAGTCAGCAGGCCTGGCAGTATCTGTGTATAGAAATGGAGTTTTGGGTCTCGTATGACTCTTCTTCAAAAATGATAGGTGTTGGAAAATGGCTTACTTTTTATACTTTTAACAGAGGAGAAACAGGTGGTATAGAGACAGAAGGATGGTTAATAATGGAGAACGGATGGAAGAAAGAAATGTAAAATTGGTGCAAATTAAAGTGTCCTATAACATTTGAATTCCACAAGTGTAAAGTTTACTTTAGCAGTTGTATTTTTAATTTTTTTTTTCTATTCATTCATGGGATGAGGGTATCTCTGGCCAGGTCTGCATTTGTTGCCCATCCCAAATGGGAGTTAAGAGTCAACCACATTGCTGTGGGTCTGGAGTAACATGTAAACCAGACCAGGTAAGGATGGCAGAGATAAAAGGTACTGCAGATGCTGGAGAATCCGAGATAACAAGCATGGGGCTGGATGAACACAACAGGTCAAGCAGCATCATAGGAGCAGGAAAACTTGACCTTTCAGGCCTAAACCCTTCATCAGAAATGGGGGAGGGGAAGAGGGTTCTGAAATAAATAGGGAGAGAGGGGGAGGCGGATAGAGGAGAGGAGGCAGACAAGTTGAAGAGGTGGGGATGGAGCCAGTAAAGGTGAGTGGGGAGGAGATAGGTCAGTTTCCTTTCCTAAAGGACATTTGTGAACCAGATGGGTGTTTCTGACAATTGTCAATGGATATTTGGTCAGCATTGGGCTCCTAATGCCAGATATTTATTTCAAATTCCACAATCTGCTGTGGTGGGATTTGAACCTGGGACTCCAGGACTTTACCTGGGTTTCTAGATTAACAGTCCAGTGATAATACCACAAGGCCATCGCTTCCCCATATACAATATCATATGAATCCACAAGACCTCGTTACTTAATGCGAACATAGAATGAACATACAAGTTAACAGCAAGAAAAGGCCATTTGGCCCTTTGGCTTCTGTGCCATTCGACAAGATCATGGTTGATCTGACTGTGGCCTCAGCTCCACTTTACTACTTACCCCTATACCCTTTCACTCCCTCGTCAATCAAGTATCTATCTAACTCAGCTTTAAACATTTCAATGAGCTACACATAAAAGCACCATTCTGCCTGTTCTAGAAACCTGAAAAAAACACAGAAAATGCTGGAGGAACTCAACAGTTCTGGCAACATCTGTAGAGAGACAAGTAGAATTAAATTATAGAGCCTAGGAGAAGTGACCTGCAATCTTATGGCATTCCATTCTCAAGTTTTCATCAATAGCAAAGTGTCATGCACATTTTCCCTATCAACAGGACTGATTCCGAAATTCAGAGAATTTTGGAAGATTGTTATTAGTACCACTACAATTTTCTCATTTACTTCTTTCAAGCGTAAAAGAATTTCTGACATTAGACTGGAATATACAATCATCCTCAATGTTCTCAAAATGCCAAGGTTTCTCATTGCATTCAGCTCACTGAGAGCCATCTTCGTTTTCTGGATCAGGAGTTGCAGGATTCCTTGACTCACTTCCATTTTGCAACATCTTGTGCTGTAAGAGACAATGAATAAGGTCAAAGAATGGGTTGTAATGTGTTTCAATGATGTGTTTCTGCCATAGCTGACTATTTGAAGGTTCATGGGACTGCAAAAACAAGGTGTGAGGCACGTAGGTCTCATTGGTGGGTGTGAGAAGGAGAGGTGGAGTATTTAGATGCTAGTTATGATATTTTAATGCCCACGAGTGAATGGGGTCTAATGCATTGAGCAGCATGACAGGCTGGTATTCCAGTGAGTAGGAGATGTCTAATAGATGTAGAAGGTTCTGAACAGTAACAACCCTGCCCCCAAATATTTTGCAGTCCAATTTCTATCCCTTTGATTCATTAGTTCTAAGATCTTTCATGTGAATATCATAAGCTATCTGGCCATGTACAACAGGCAGACATTAGAAAATCGACTTTGCAGCTTATGATTTTAGAGAAAAAAGAAATAAATCAGCGATCATTATTACCACCTCATTACTGCATCCAGGAGGACCACTATGTTCCGCTTGAAGCGAACCGAGTTATTATCTTTCAGGATCCATATGCTTCTTTAATTTTACTGAGGCTTAAATTGTTTGGTCCATCCGTTCATTCTTCAATTCATCTGCATGCTTGTGCGAACTTTGCTTGTGTTTTGAGTGTTATTTTCAAATTAATTTATTTATAGTGGGTTAGTATAAAAAGGATTCTTTTATCTTTTTAAAAACAAACAAAAACCTGTCTATTTTGTTTCTTTCACAGTCATAGCACATAGAAAGTTAAGCTCTCATTAAATCGGTAAGCAGACCTTTATTTTAAAGTGAAACTGTTGTGGTGAACCAAGGAGAGGGAAAAGGTGGAAGCTAAACACCCCTTCCTCATCTTGTCATTACAAGAATTTTTTTTACTTCAATAGATACAATGCTCCCTTCTGGCACAATCAAGTGTAGCTGACAAAAAATACGCATATTTCTCGGTATTGCAATTGGTAAGCTTCCATTGTACATCAGGACATTGATCAACATGTTGAACAGAGACTCCTCCTTGAAATAGGTGAGTGCCAAGGTGCCCATATGAGTTCCCTCCTGAAAATGTTGGCAGCCATACTGGAATCTGTAATATGGCGATAGGTGGTGTGTTGCCATTTTTAACCTAGTGTCATCCATTTACTGCTTTATAGTGGCTTTAAAAGATTGATCTCACCACTTTTGAATCTTGATGGTCACCCTTCCAGTACGGACTCGCGTTATCTAAATATCTGGATACTGGAGTCTGGTATTTGACTTTTACTTATTGTGAAATAGGGACTGATTTTCCTAACATTACTTCATTATTTCAAACATTGATTTTTTTTAAAGGCAGAATTTTGGCAATTGGCTTTGGCAATACTTTACAGAATCTTGGCTAAAAGTTTGAAACAAAATGATAAATTATTTGAATTAATTTAAAAATTACTTGTTTTACCAACTTCAAAACATTTGAAGTTAAATTTATAATATCATATAACATTAAAAATTTGACATTGAGAGCTTTAATTGTATTTGAACAACTTTTGCTATGAGTAAGCACATTGATTTAAATCTTAACTTGACAGAATGGGAACAGGATATTGGAGGACTGTTCAAAGACTGCAAGGTAGGAGTTTTACAATGTCGCCTTCAAAAACTAATCTTTATTCAATTTAAATTCTTACATTAAGCCATTGTTAAGAAACTATTTTATGGTCATATTGAGCAAATAAATCCTTTAATTCCTGCTCTATGACATAATCAATTTGGTATGTTGACACTTCACTTATGCATTTTCATAAAATACAGAAATGATAAAATCCAGTTTTTTTTCTTAATTCCTTGGTTCATATCTCACAATTCAACGTGTTCTCTATTATGATTATCTAATTAACTTGTTTGCATTACTAAAATATAGTTCAAAGCAAATTACATAGTAGTTGTGCACATATATAGAGCTGATAATTTCAGCAATCAAAAATATTGAGTTGTAAGTACATGCAAGTTATGATATTGCCTAAAACAATCAATTCATTTCTGCTTAGAAGATAAACTTAACAAGATTTTTTGACTTCATATCTAATTATCATAAATTATCAAATATCAGTGCTGGCTCACAAGTACTTTTGTCTAATCTTTTTCTTAATGATTTATAGCATGAGCTTAAAATAGGTTTTTGATATGTCAGACAAAAAAAAGGCTACACTTTTGATATCTTAAGGTATTTATATGGAATTTACCATTTTTTATAACATGTTTTAAATGATTAAGACTATGTTTTGAAATAAGTAAGACTATTTTTTTCTGGGTTTTGTTGTGTACCTTTTGAAGGATCATCCCAATATTCTACTTGAGCCCCTCCACTACTCTTATCATAAAACACATTTACGAATGGAAATACAGGAGACTTCTTCGAGTCCTTGACTCTGATTGAATTTATCAGAAAAGATCTTCTTTACCATTAAATACAAGTTTGCACATTCTCCCCATGTCTGCGTGGGTTTCCTCTGGGTGCTCCGGTTTCCTCTCACAGTCCAAAGATGTGCAGCTAGGTGGATTGGCCATGCTAAATTTCCCATAGCGTTCAGTGTAGATTACATGGGTTATAGGGGGATGGGTCTGGGTGGGATCCTCTGTGGATCGTGTGGACTTGTTAGGCCAAAGGGCCTGTTTCCATATTGCAGGGATTCTATGAACTTGGACAAGTAGTCAGAACTCAGTTCTGAGGAAGGGTCACTGGACCCAAAGTGTTAACTCAGATCTCTCTCCACAGATGCTGCCAGACCTGCTGAGCTTTTCCAGCAACTTTTGTTTTTGTCTCTGATTTACAGCATCTGCAGTTCATTTGGTTTTCAATCCAGACCAAGTTCTCAAAAAAAAGGTAATGTTAAAGTCCCACCTCCATACAACTTATACCATATTCATTCTTCCTGGAAGAAATAGAATCCATTCTTTACAAGCTAACAACTTAATTTTATTTGTTCATGGCCAATGGGTAACCCGTGTCTTGACTATCATTTAATACTCATCCCAAGTTGCTTAGAAGGCAGTTAAGAGGCCATCACATCACTGTGGGTCTCGAGCCAGATGTGGGCCAGATCAGGTAAGGATGACAGATGTTCTTCGCTAAGGGATATTAGTGGAACAGATTTTTAATGACAATTGACATTAATTACATGGTCATCATTAGACCATGACTTAATGGAAGTCAAATTCCACCTGCATTCCATCTGCAATGGTGGGATTTAAACTCTGGTGATATTAGCCCAGTGATATTATCACCACATTCATGCCTCACAAGTCTTGGTGAGTTGTATGTTGAAGGTGGAGGAAATAAATGTTGAAGACATTGGAGGGGCTGTCAGTAAAGCAAGCTGTTTTGTCCTAGATGGTGTCAAACCTCTTGTGTATTTCGGGCGTTGCATTATCCAGGCAAGTGGAGAGAATTCCATCAGGCTTCTGACTTCAGCATGGTAGATGGTGGATAGGCTTTGAGGTGACACGGCTTGAGTTCGTCACTGCAGAATTCCCAGCTTCTGACTTGTTGCAACACTAGATTTTTTGGCTAGACCTGTTCAGTTTCTGGTCAATGGATTCAGTGAGGTTATGGCATTGGATGTCAACGTGCGAAGATGGATTCCCTCCTGTTAGAAATGGTCATTGCCAAGTACTTGTGTGATGTGATCTTTGCTTACCACTTATTAACCCAAGTCTGAATGTAGACACAAGTGTTATTGCAGTTGGCTATGAACTACTTCAGTATCTGCAAAATTGTGAATGGCGCTGAGCATTGCGCAATCATCAGCAAACATCCCCACGACTTATCTTACGATCGTGGGAATGTCATTGATGAAAATGGTTGTGCCGAGGACATTACACTGAGGAATTCCTGCAGCGATGTCCCGGAGCTGAGGTGACTGACCTCCAGCTATCACAACCATCCTCCTATTTGTCATGTAAGAGTCCAATTAGTGGAGACCCTTCTCCCGATTCCCATTGCTCAAGCCTCTTAACATTTACATTCGTTTAAATGTTGCTTTGATATAAAAGACTTTCATGCTCACTTTGTCTCTTATGTTCAGATCTTTTATTCATGTGTAAACTAAGGCTGTAATGTGGTCAGGGACTGAGGAGGCTTGGTAGACCTGAAACTGAGCATGAGTAAATGAATTATTATTGATTAATGCTGCTTGGTAGTACTGTCAATGACATCTTCCATGAGGTTGCTGGTGATTGAGAGTAGACTGATAGAAGATAATTGATCATATTGCATTTGTCCTGATATTGGACAGGAAAAATTTGGGCAAAGAACCTGCTAGTCTGGAACACAAATCTTAAAACTCTTTCTGGAATATTGTCAGCCTCTGCAACAATCAGTACCCTCAGATATTTCTTGACATCATGTGGCGTAAATTGAATTGGCTAAAGCCTAATGTCAGTCTTACTGTGAACTTTCGGGGGAGGCCAAATAGATTGTCCAATTGGCACTTCTGATCAAAGATTCTTGCAATTGCCTCAACCTTATCCTTTGCAATGATGTGCTGGCCTTCCCTCCAGTGAGTTGTTTAATTGTCTACCAACATTCATGACCGGATTTGGCAGGACGACAGAGCACAGATTTGATCTAACTGAAACTGAGATATTGTGGTGCACTTAAACTATCCTTATGCTTATAGTGATATAACTTCTTCAGATTGGCAGGTCGTGCCTAAACATTGTAGTTTAATCATTAATACTTGACTTTGTGAAGGTATTGATAGTGGTATCTTTGTTCAAGGAGATATCTTCCTAATCAACTGGTTCAGAGCTGTTATTACACACCTCTGGAGCTTGAACTCAAGATTCCTACCTCAGAGTTAGGGAAATTATTGCTGCACCACAAGAGCCCTTCTTCATTTAAGGAAGATGCATTAATGAAAGCAGTTCATGTGTTTGATTTCATTGTTAACAACTCTAGCAGCAGGAGTTAAGTAGTGTTGTACTGTAATCATGCTGTGATTGATTTGGAGTGGTTAGTTATCAATATTATGCAGAGTAGTCTAAAGTCATGCTAAGTTAGGCATTTTATAAATTCTAGACATGAAAAGTAGGTTCCAATGTAATATTTTCATGTTGATTTGTTAGGAAAGTGGCAAAATATGTTTGAAACTATAATATGGAATAGATACACTTGATTCCTGCATGCAATATGTTTTGCATACTGCCCAAAATCTTCCTTACATCATTGTATATTAGTCTCCTGGCATGTGATAACTTACAGCTCCACAAAGCTATGTGCGAGTTTGACAACCATGTTATAACAATGCCCATTATTAAGTGGATTGGCTAAAATTTTCTCGGAAATTTTCACTGGCGATATTCATTCGTAATGTGAACACATGATATAGGATTAGAAATAAGTTAGTTGACCCGTCACTGCTCTACCCATCAATAAGATCATAGCAGAACTGTTTGTGCTTTGAATTCCACATTCCCATCTATCCCTGATTATATTTGATTCCCGTGTTTAAAAAGAATTGATTTATCTCTGCTTTAAGAAAAAAATGAAATTATCCCCATACTGTTTAAGGCAGAGGTTCCAAAGTTGCACAATGCTCTGAGAGAAAAAAAAGCTCTCCTCATCTCTGTCCAAGAGATGTCCCGGAGCTGAGATGACTGACTTCCAACTACCACAACCATCTTCCTATTTGTTTTCCTCTTAGTTTTGGACATTCCCAGAAGAGTAAACATCCTTTTCATGATCATCTTGTTGATCATAATCAGGATCTTTATATACACCGATTCATCTCTCACTCTCCCAAACTCCAGAAAAAAAAACTTAAAAGCAAAATATTTGCAGACACTAGAAATCTGAAGCAAACACAGAGAATGTAAGGGAAACTCAATAGGCCTGACAGCATCTGTGGAGTTAGAAACGGCATTGACACTTCATGTATGACATCTTCATAACCACCTCAGAAGTATTCGTTCCAGTTAAAACATGCCCAGCCTACCCAATCCATCTTCATATGACAACCCAGTCATTCCAAGTACTAATCCATTAAATCCATTGAACTAACTCCAATACATTTGCAACTTCATTGAGTAAGGAGACCAAAACTATACTTAGCAATGCCCTGTGCAACTAAAGCGTAACATCCTTATTTTATGTGAAATTCCTCTCTTAATTAAAAAAAACACCCAATTAGCTTTCTTGATCATGTGCTGTAACTGAATATTAAAGTTTTCTGACTTGTGTACTGAAATGCCTAGATCCCCTCACACTTGTGAACCCCATAATTTTTATCTATTTTATGTAATATTCTTCTTCTTATCCTTTCTGCCAAAGGGAACAACTTTGCATTTTCCCATTTTATACCCTGCCAGATTTTTGCCGACTCATTCAAATAATCTATATCTTTCTGCAAACTCCTTATGTTTTCTTCACAATGTATTTTCCTGCTTATCATTATGTCATTTTTGAATTTAGACAACGTGCCTTCACTCCACTCATTTAAGACACTGATGTAAAATGTTGGAGTCCCAATAAAAAACTGCAGGACTCTGTTCATCTCATCCTTCCAATCAGGCAAAAACCCATTTATACAAACTCTCTGCTTCCTGCCGATGAGCCAATCTTCTCAACATGCCAATATGTTACCCCTCACACCATGAGCTTTCATTTTTTTGTCATACCCTTTCTTATGGCACATTATCAAATGCCTTCTTGAAATCCAATTACCGTGTGTATATAGATTCCACTTTATCAACAACAAATTTTACTCCTTCAAAAGATTCTAATACATGCTTTCCATTTCAGAAAACCAAGATAATTCTTCCAAATTGCTATGAGTGTTTTTGAAGTGCCTGGCCATAACATTCTCTTGATTGCTTCTAACAACTTCCCCATGACTGACATTAAGACAACTGACCTATAAATTCCTGTTTTCTGCCTCACTCCCTTCTTGAATGCAATGATTATGTTTGTTATGTTCCAGTCTGATTGAAACTGTCTTGAATTGAGAGAAGTTTGTAAAAATAACATCAACAAACCTCCTACATATAAAAGGTGCACCTATGCAAGTATGCAGGGTATGAGTGAGACTACATCTGGAATATTATGTACAGTATTGGTCACCTTATTTAAGGAAGGATTTAAATGCATTGGAAATCCTTCAGAGAAGGTTCATTAGACTGGGACTGGAATGGATGGTTTGCCTCATCTGGAAAGGTTGGACAAGTATGGCTTATGTTAACTGGAGAATAAAATGATAAGAAACAACTTGACTAAAACATATAAGATCCTGAGGGTTTGACAGTGTAAATATTTCCCCTTATTGGACAATCTTGAATTTGGGGTCACTGTTTAAGTTTAAGGAATCGCCCACCTAAAATGGCGTTCTGGTGACAATATTCCAAAAAAATGGTTATCAGTCATTAGAAATCTTTTCTTGACAGGGTGATGGATTCTTTGGGGTTTTTTAAAAATACTTTTAAAGGGGTGATAGATACCTGGTGAAAGGTTATCCAAACTAGGCAGGAATGTGGATTTGCAGTTATGAACATATGAAATGGTGTAGTTGGGTCCAGGGGCTGAATGGCCTACTCTTGCTCCTTGTTCATATCATCACTGTTCTTGACAGAGGTCGAACCCTGGACAGTCTACTGTAAGATCACTCACCAGAGCTTTGATGATGATATTGGTGACAGCCTGCAGGTCACATCATTAGTCTTTCTTTTTTCAAAGTTTGTTTTGCTTGAATAATTTGCAGACATCTTTAAAGATTTCTATGATTTGAGTTGCAGATTAGATAGACTCTGCTATGGTTTATGGCACTTTGGATTTGCTCTGGACACAAGTTCTTTTAGCATTTCTGACACATTTTGCAGGTTTGAAATCCATTTACAGGGCAGCACAGTGGCTCAGTGGTTAACACTGCTGCCTCACAGTGCCAGGGAAGTGGGTTTAATTCCTCCCTCAGGTGGGTGCCTGTAAGGAGTTTGCATGTGCTCCCCATATCTGCATGAGTGTCCTCCCACAGTCCAAAGATGCACAGAATAAAAACCAAAATAACTGCTGTAAATCAGAAACTAAAACAGAAGTTGCTGGAAAAGCTTAGACCTGTTCTGAGGAAGGATCACAAAAGCTGAAGCATTAACTTTGATTTCTCTTCACAGATGCTGCCAGACCTGCTGACATTTTTCAGTAACTTCTGATTTTGTTACCAAATATGTGCAAGTTAGGTGGATTGGCAGTGCTAAATTGCCCATAGCATCCAGGGATGTGCAGGCTATGTGGATTAGCCATGAGAAATGTAGGGATAGGGTAGGGGCGTGGGTCTGGGTGGAACGCTATTCAGAGGGCAGTGTGGACATGATTGATCAAATGGCCTGCTTCCCGACTGTAGGGATTGTATAATTTTACGTACTGGGGTCAATGTCTAAGCATTTTGTGTCACTGCTCTGTGCCTACATACAGGAGTTGTCTTCTTCTGAAGCGTACATGAGAACAAGGCTAGCACTCTAAAGAGTCTGTGCAATGGTTCCCCAGCTAGCGTTAGTCAGTTTCCAGGTAACATCGATCGTGGTTTTTTCTCTCTTGACCATTTTCAGGTGCTTAGGTTACATGAGACTGCAGCCCTGGGCAATTCTAACCACTTGGGAAATGTTTAATTTTGAAAAGTTTTGTTGCAAAAAAAGAGACCTAGAGTTTGATGTTAGCCAGTTGGTTGCTAAGATAGAAAGGAGTGGCTGTGTACTGAGTTCAATTTGATTAGATACAGCAATATTCGAAACATTGCTCTCACTATTGCGCAAGATGCTATTAAATTCTCCAAGCTGGTTTCCTGGATAAAAAGGAACAAATCATCCAAATAAGGTATTTTCCTTGAGGTGATGTTGCTCACAAATTAATGCATCTAATTTATAATTTTCTTAAGTTTGATATCATTTTATTCTATGCAATGAGGCAAATCATAATTAATGTGCAGTGCACATGGTTAATGAAATGTTAATTTTCAAGAAATCACTACTAGGGCACTTTTTTTAATTCAAATTTGTTTCAAAACATCATGTAAATGTGGTGAGGTGTTCAAATATTCTTGCGTTTGGAGTTAAGTCAGAGCTTTGAGGATTTCCATCATTCAGTACCCTGGTGGAGTTTATTCTGGGTCTGAATGAAGTTCTACATTTTTAATTGTCAAGCATTGTCATTCTAGCTTGGCACTGTAAAATTATGGAGGTTTACAACAGAAGACCATGTCGCCAAATAGTGTAATGTGCCGATGAAAGATGAATGACTGTGACACCCGACTGGTGTGGAACTGGAAGTGGAGACAGCTTGGTGGGGAGGAAATACTCAGTTTGTAGCACAGAGCAGGGGTAAGGGCTGATAACTAGTTGGGTCAGTAACAAGATTTTCTAACTTGAGGATAGCAATGACTTTAGCCTCTCTCCAAACGAATGCAATGTGGACAGCTTCATGGAGAACAGTAAAGAAAGAAACAGTCTAATGATATCCATGAGGAATACAGGGGAAGTGTTATATGCAGCTTAATTGTCCAATTGTTTTGTCACTTTATGATGCCAATTTTTTAATAATTTTAGTGGCAATTTAAGTGATTAATTCTTTACTGCACCTAATTTATAATTTTCTTAGGTTTGATATAATTTTATTCTATGCAACGAGGCAAATCATAATTAATGTGCAGTGCACATAGTAAATGAAATGCTAATTTTCCAGAAATCACTACTAGGGCACTTTTTTTAATTCAAATTTGTTTCAAAACATCATGTAAATGTGGAGAGGTGTTCAAATATTCTGCTCTTGTTTGAACTGCACTGTATCCTGATTATACAGCTGATTCATCTTATTACTAAGGATGAGATTTTTTTCTCGAAGTGGAATGTAGTTGGTTTCAGAGCACGTATTACTTCAGTAATTGAAATCTGAGCTATGTGGAAAATGACAATACCTCCCACAATATTGCTAAGAAAATATGAACAGATAGTCACATACAGATTACTAGAGATTAAACATGTTCTACTCAGGTTCTGGGAATTAAAACTACCCCAGCACTCATATTTCAACTACCACCACCTCCTCTGCTAATTTAGCAGCAATGGAATCACACAGTGATACAAAACAGGAGGTTATTCAAACTAATGTTGCACGTGCCAGCTGTTTGATAGGCTAACCCAATTAGTTGCACTCCCCTGCTGTTTTCCAATAGCCCTTCAAATTTCCGTCCTTCCAGTATTTGTCCTGTTACCTTTGAAAGTAACCTTGAATTTGCTTCCACCATCCTCTAAACAATGCATTTCAGATCATAAGGAATGTGTACTGCAAAATAAAAAAAAAATTCTCCATGCCATCTGTCATTCTCTTGCCAATTACTCTAAACATATCTATTGATTTCTAACCTTTTTGTCACTGGAAAGTGTTTCTCCTTACTTTGTGCATGTGAATTCCAACTCATCCAAAATTTTACACACATATCAATTCTTCTCATGTCCTTTTCTACACTGAAGAGGAAAATCTGGGCTTGTATAATGTCATATATCTCTATTCTTTCATCACTGATATCATTTTCGTAAATGCTGAAATGTCCCCTTTCAAGGGAACTCACATCCTTCCTAATGTGTGGTTCTCAGGGTTGGCCACAATTCCTTTTCTTCATTCATAGGAAGTGTATGACTCTGGCTAGGCAAGCTCTTATTACAGTTCTCTCATTGGCCTTGACCAGTTGGTTGTGGACTGTCTTCTTAGACCACTGCAGTTCCTGAGCTTTGGGGACATTCACAGTGCTGTTAGGAAAAGATTTCCAGGATTTTGACTCAGCAGTCGTGATGAAATGGTAATGTAGTTTCATGTCAGGATGGTATGTCGCTTGGAGGAGAATTTGCAGGTGTTGATGTTTCCATCCATTTGATGTCATCTTGCATGCTGTGATGTGGAGGTGCCAGTGTTGGACTGGGAAGGACAAAGTCAGAAGTCACACGACACCAGGTTAGAGTCCAACAGGATTATTTGAAATCACAAGCTTTTGAAGTGCCGCTCCTTCGTCAGGTGAGGTGGAGGGAAGTGCACAGGTCTCCAGCAAGTCTCTAGCACCATCATTTTTTAAAATTTTTTTGTAATTATCTCTTTGTCTTAATTAATCAGATCATAAGTCACCTTTTCACTTGCTATTCAGCTATTGACACTTTACTCACACTGTTAGACATTTTTGATCACCAGCAAAGACTTGTTATTCAGCCTGTCAACACTGCACTCACACCATTTGTACTATCTTTTGACAACCTTAATTACTTAGAATTATCTTTCAATGGTCTCTCTGCCTATAACTTCTGTGCCTGTGTGATACCCTCTACCTGACCTGACGAAGGAGCAGTGCACTGAAAGCTTGTGATTTCAAATGAACCTGTTGGACTATAACCTGATGTCATGTGACTTCTGACATTGACGTTCAAAGTTTGGAAAGATTTGGAAAGTGGTCTCAAAAGACCTTTAGTATGTTACTGCAATTCATACACAGAGCTGCCATGGTAGATTGGTGGTGATGGGAGTTGATGTCGAATGCCATTGAGGGGTTGCCGATCAAATGGGCTGCTTTCTCCTGGATGGTGTGAAGTTTTTGCATTTTGTCAAAGCTGTACTCATCTTGGCATGTGGACAGTATTCCATCATTGCCCTTGAGCAGTTGATTGTGAACTGCCTTCTTAGACCATTGCAGTCCCTGAGGTGTGGGGACATTCACAATGCTGTTAGGAAGAGCACTCCTAACTTATTTTGGTATGTCACTGACATTCATTTGGGAGACAGAAATGAGTTACTCACGACAAAATTCCAAGTCTCTGACCTATTCTTGTATTTACAGTATTTATGTGGTTAGTCCAGTTCAATTTCTGGTGACAGGTTATCCCAGGACGTTGATTGGAGGGAATTCAGTGACGGAAATGCTATTGATTGTCAAGGCGCCATGGTTGGATTCTCCCTTATTTGGGTTAGTTACGGTCTGGCATTTATGTGTCAGGAGCTTTAGTTGCCATTTATCAGCCCTTCTGTGAATGTTGTCCAGGTCTTTCTGCCCGTGGGCATGGGCTGCTCTGTATCTGAAAGTTACAAACAGTGGAAAATAGGAAAAATCATGAATGATCATTCCCACTTCTGACATTAACATGGAGGGATAGTCATTGATGAAGCAGCTGAAGATTGTTACACCTCACACAGACCCCTATGTTCTCCTGCAGTGATGTCTTGGGGCTAAAATGATTAATGTCCGAGAACCATGACAATCTTCCTTTGCAATAAAATTGGGGTGGAGTACAACAAATAGAATGTAGACACGCAGAGTTTTCACCCGATTTCGGTTTTAATAAGGCTTTTTAATGCCATACACTACCAGATGCTGCCTTGCTACCACTTCACATTTGGAGTTCAGTGCTGTATTGACGATGTTTGAATGAAGGATGTAATGACATCAGGAACTTTGCATTAGGGAGGCCATGCCTAGTTGTACTATTGCTGGACTATTAACCCAGAGACCCAGGTAATGTTATAGGGACCTGGGTTCAAATCCTGCCGCAGCAGAAGGCAGAATTTGATTTCAATAATAATCTGGAAAGGAGAGTCTAACGATGACCATGAATTTTGGGAAAACCCATCTGGTTCACTAGTGCCATTTAGGGAAAGCAACTACCATCCTTACCTGGTCTGACCTAAATGTGACTCCAGACCCACAACAACATGGTTGACTCTTAACTGCCCTCAGGGCAATTAGGAATGGGCAATAGATGCTGGCCTAAAAAGTAGAAGACACTAATTGCTTTCTGGAAAATATTAAATAATGAACAGGGAAAAGGAAGATAGGAAATAAATGTGCTAACTATTAATAGGGAAAAAGTGACAGAGAGGTTAATGGGCTGAAAGGCCGATACAGCCCCTGAATCTGATGGGATGAGTACTTGGGTATTAAAATAAGCAACAAGAGAGATTTTGAATGCACTGGTAGTAATCTTCCAAGAATCCTTAGATTCCAGAAATGTCTCAGACGATTGGAATACTGCCAATGTAACACTTTTATTTAAGAGGGGAAGGAGACTATAAAACAGGTAACTATCGGCCAGTTGACTTAATATCTGTTATTGTGAAAATATTAGTGCGTAGTGTAAAGGATGTAGTAGTTGAACATTTAGACATACATAATATAATCAAACAGAGTCATCACAGGTACATTAAGGGTAAATCATGCCCGATAAGTTTATTAGAAACCTTTGAGGATGTAGCAAATAGGATAGATAAAGGGGCAGCAGCAGATGTAATATTCCTAAAGTGTTTGATAATGTACCGTACATTAGGCTACTTTAATAAAATAAAACTCATGGTGTTGGCGGTAGTTTGTATAGTAATATTGACAAGGGTTTTGCTAACTAATACGAAGCTGAAAGTTGGGATAACAGGGGACTTTTTCAGGGTTGCCAAGTGGGATACTTCAGGAATTAGTGTTGAGTTTACAATTATTTACAATAAGTATTAATGACTTGGAGGAGGAAAGGGAATGCATTATAGTCAATTTTGTGGATCTCACAAAAATAGGTGGAAAGGCAGGTGTTGAGAATGGCACAAAGAGTCTGCAGGGGGATATTGGTAGGTGAAGTGAATGGGCAAAAACTTGTCAGATAGATTATAACGTGGAAATGCAAGTCTATGCACTTTGGCAAGAATAGAAGAGCTGAATAAATTACCTAAAGCAAAAAAGACTGCAGAAAGCTGCAGCACAGAGGGGTTTAGGACTCTTTGTGCATAAGTCAGAGAAAAAAACAAAATTAGCATGCAAGTTCAGCAGGTATTAAGGAAGATAAGTCAAAATTTTCCTTTCGTTTTCAAAGGAATGAAGTATTAAAATGGGGAGATCTTGTGGAACCTGTGCAATACAGCTGGAAAACTGTGAATAGTTTTGGGCCCCTAATGTAAAGAAAGCTTTAGTGGCATTGGAAGCAGTCCAGAGAAACCCGGTTGTTTCCAAGTAAGGAGAGGCTGCCTTTTGAGGAGAGGTTGAGTATCATGGGCCTATATTCATTGAAGTTTAAAAGAACGAAAGGTGACCTTATTGAAATATGCAAGATTCTTAGAGGATTTGACAACATGGACACAGAAAAGTTGTTTCCCTTTGTGGGAACGGGATCCACATGGCACAATCTCAGAATAAGATGTTACTCATTTAAAAAAGAAATGAGGAGGATTTCTTTTCTCTCAGAGGGTAGTGAATCTACGGAATTCTTTACTGTAAACTGCTGTAGAAGCTTAGTCATTCGGTAAGTTGAATGTTGAGATTCAGTGTATTGAATGCTGATATAGTCAAATTTTTAATCAGTAACGGGATCAAAGGCTATGGAGGAAAGTGTAGAAAAGTAGAGTTGAGGATTTTCAGATCAGCCATGATCTCATTGTTAGAAAGAGCAGATTCAATGGACAGAATGGCCTACATCTATTCCTACATCTTGTGGCCTGTGTAACCCTGGCAGATTCCAAACTGAACATCAGTGAATAGGTTAATGCTGAGCAAGTAATGCTTGAAAGAACTATTGATGATCCTTCCATCAGATTCTTAATGTTTCAGAGAAGAGTGAAAGGTGGTAATTGGCTGGATTGGATTTGTCTTGCTTATTGTAAACAGGACAGGTAGATCACCAGTGTTGCAGCTGTCCTAGAAATAGCTTGGCTAAGAATGTGTCAAGATCTAGAGCTGAGGTCTTCAGTGCTATTTCCAGAATGTCGTCAGGCCCTACAGCTTTTTCACAATTCAGTTTCTTCAGCTGGCTCTTGTTGTAATATTGAGTGTTTCAAATTGACTGAAATTTTGCATCATTGATGCCAGGGACATCAGGGGGAAGCTGAAATGGATCATCCACTTTTCATTTATGATTGAAAGTGGTTGCAAATGAGTCAGTGTTTTCTTTTGCATTGATATGTTGGACTCCTCCATCATTGAGTTTGATGATCATCGTGAAACGTCCTACCTCTGTTAGTATTTTAATTTTCCAGCACCAATGACAACAGGATGTGGCAGGAGTGGAGAGCTTAGGTCTGATCCATTAGTTGTGGGATATCTTAATCCTGTACTTTGCTCTCTGCTTCTCCTGTTTGGCACTGTGTATTTCAGCATGTTGGCACATCATTTGTAAGTAGGATTAATTCATACCGCTCTTAACACCTTCTTGCACTCTTCATTGGACCAGCAGTCATTCATTAGTTTGATGTTAGTTGTGGAAATGGGGGTATGCTAGGCCATGAGGCTACAGATTATGCTTTAAAGAAGTGACTCTTGATGATAATATCACGGGTTTCCAGTCATGAGTTCCTAAATCTGTTCAACTTTCACGAGCATAGTGCCACACAACACGGTAGAGGATATTTTTAACACGAAGACAATACTCTCTCTCTGCTTGGTGGTTACTCCTATCAAATCAGTCATGGACAAATGCATCTGCATCAGATAGATTGGTGAGGACAAGGTTCAGCATCAGTGTAGTATCTATGCCCTTTTAGACTTGACCAGCTGGATCAGGAGTGGTGCTAGCCAACCAGTTTTGGTGCCAGATGTTGAAGTCCCCACCCAGAGTTCATTCTGTTTCTTTGCTACGCTCAGTTCTTCTTTCAACTGGTATTCACCAAGTACTGATTCATCAACCGTGGACAAGTGTGGATGATAAACAGCAGAAGTTTTCCTTGCCTTTAGTTGATCTGATGTCACGAGAATACATCCATATTGAGGACACCCCAGCGTTAATCCATTTCCATTTATACCACTGTGCTACCACTTCTGCTTGTAATGCTGATGTCTGGGATATCGTCTCTCATTATGAAAATGTCAGGCTGTTTTTGATACAGTCGTTCTGATAGTTCTTCCAGTTTTGGAACAAGCTCTCAACTCTTAATGAGGAGGAGTTTTCAGGTTGACAGGGCTGTATGCATCATTAATGTTCTCAGTATCTAGATCACTCTTGGGTGGTCAATCAGCTTTCATTCCTTTCCTTAGATTTTGTAGCAATTCTGATACAAATGAATGGCTTGCCAGGCTATTTCAGAGGACAGTTAAGCATCATTCACATTGCTTTTTCCATGGAATCCCAAATGGACCAGACCATTCAAGGACAGCAGATTTCCTTCCCAAAAGGTCATTATTGAAGTAGATAGATTTTTATTACAATCATGAATGGTTTCCTGGTCAACACTGGACTAGGTTTTAATTGAATTCAAGTTTCACCATCTGCCTTGGTTAGATTCAAACCCCTGTCCCAAATCTCTGAATTACTAATCCTTCAACATTACCACTATTCCACTGTATCTACTTTATTCCAGATAAGGTAGAACAAGAATATTTTGAAAAGTTTAAATAATTTCCTTTCCTTTTAAAGTTTGAACCTTTCCTTATAAAGTCAAAGATTCTATGTAAAATTTTTACCAGCGTCCTTAATTTGGCTACATTCAAAGATTTGTATATACCTTCAAATTTTTTGTTCCTACTGCTCTTTCATTCAGTGCAACACAATGAATCACTTCAGATTTCTCTATTAAGTTTCCACACTATATTTTGTCCATACAAAGTGATGAGTTCCTCTACATTTGTTCATTTACTATCAGTAAGGGAAAGAATGTTAAAATATATGTTACAAAATATTTTACAATATTCTAGCAAGCTTAATGGACATTTTCCTCTTCAAAAAGTATTAATTTCTTACTCGTGAAAGATTTGCATCCGGATCCTTATTGCTGCTGAACCATTCCATACCTTACCTCACCTCCCTTTTATTTCTTCTTTTGTTATCTTTAATGAGATGGATTTTCCTATACCACACTTCAAAAATAGTACTATAAAACAAACCAGACTGGCAGCTGTTCAAAATTAATCCTTCCATTCTTGAGATCTTCAGAGAAACTGCTGTTGCCATTTCAATGCAGGCAAGAGGCTTGATTTTTGCCACAACTGAGAGGGAAATGTTATTTGTAGATGAGAGTTGGACACTTAAATTGTCAGCTTGCTCCACTGAAGTGAGATTTTGTGAAGTGTGAAACATCGAGTGTATAAGGTTAACATGGTTAAGAACAGATCTGAACTTTATACATTTTCTTTGGATTACCAGTGACCCCCTTGGAGATTAAGATATCTCTTTTGTTCAAGAATACCTTTGGAAAAGATCAGGGTTCTTTCTCATCTTGCCATTACATAAGGTACTGAATTAAAGATTTTCCTGGATGGCTCACTATTACACTGGGTGTTGACGATGTAACATTGATACCAGAGCAACAGGAAAATGGTTCCATTTATTTTCAACACTGCAGAATTATTACACAAATCATTGGTAGATAGTGGCAGACAGGATTCTGCAATGCCACCTTCCTGGAAAGGTTTACTGCAACAATATTCATAAGGGGTTGTGTGCATTTCTGTGCAGCCTGTTGTGAACAACATTGGCAGTCTTGCGTGATCAGTTTTCTGACCATATCAGCACAACTGAATGGATCAGTTGGGAAGGAAATAGAAGAAACAAAAAGAATTCTTTTGTGATTAAGATATTCATGGAGTATAATCAGGGAGAACAAAGGAATTATGTCATATATCTGTACAAATCATGCCATTAAAAATAAATTGGATAGCTGGTTTGAATGAAAATTCAAATTGCTTAAGCAGTAACTCTCATTTGTCTAGAGGATGTGAAGCAATAACTGGCTCTATACTGATGGTTCTGATAGTTAATCAAAGCACAAGGCAGTCATTGCTGAGGATGTTCTGAGAACTTGAAGGCTGCTTTTTCATGAACAGTGATAAGATCTTGAAGGAATTTGATAGGATGGATGTTAAGAGCATATTTCCTCTTATGGGGAACACTAGGACAGTTCACCCATATAAGATTGGGATGAGGATTTTTTTTTGCAGCAGGTTGTTGATCTGTGAAACTCTCTTATTCACAGAGTAGCAAAGACAGGGTCTTTGAATATTCTAGAGTTTGAGTTGCAGATTCTCGAATGACAAGAGAGTCAAATGGTATGGGGGATAAACAGAAAAGTATGGTTGAGGCCTCAACAGACCAGCCAAAATCTTATTGAATTGCAATGCAGGCTCAAAGGACCAAAAGGTCTATACTTGCTCATTTTAAATTGTGGATACATTCCTGGAAAGGGGCCCACATTATATTCCAGCCTTGGGCAGCTGTCTGAGTGGAGTTTTCATGTTCTCCCTGTGTCTTTGTAGGTTTCCTCTGGGTGCTCTGGTTTCCTCCCACAGTCCAAAGATGTGCACGTTAGGTGGACTGGCCATGTTAAATTGCCCACAGTGTCGAGTATGGGAAAATAGAGAAAGAGTAGGGGGGTGGGTCTGGGTGGGATGCTCTTCAAACAGTCGGTGTGAACTCGATGGGCTGAATGGCCTGCTTCCACACTTTATGGATTCTATGACTTCTATGATACTGTTTAAATTCCAATTATGTAAATTGATGCAACTTTTCCCACTTAAATTTATGTAATATCACAAGATGGATTTCCGACCCAAAATTTTCAGCACCAATTAATATCATGAAATTCAAGTCAACAAAACCAGAAGCCTGTGGTGTCTGAAAAGTAAGTCAAAAGTTCTAGAGAATGGAGAATTAACTCTTGTACTGACTCTTCCAGCCGGTAACTAAGCAGACAGTTACAGAAAAGACCTGTGCACCTGGTTCTGATGTACTTTACAAAAGAGTGGGTAGTATTCAAAATGAATAAATGGACCATAATTTTTTAATGACTTAATAATGGGTCTGTGCTTTTGGGGGCAAATTAAACTGGTGTTCTGATCAATCACCAGCACTGAAAGATTATCTGGTCATTCTATTCATGCTTGTAGTATCTTGCCGTTGTAAATTGGCCACCGTGTTTACTGCCTTGTAACAGTGACTGTTTCAAAAATATCTCATGGACAGCAAACTACTTTTGGACATCCCTGAGGTTATGAAAAGCACGATATAACTGTAGATGATTTTCTTTATTTGATGAAAAATCACAAGAATCACATTCTAGGATTTCCAAGAGTATAATCGGTGTTGAGAATGCCCACTACAAGTGTAATTTGTAAAAATTACTCCTTATGTATGTAATTGCTGACATTACTAAAAGTAATTCCAGTGACTGACAGAGCCTGTTTAATATTTGCTTGCCCCTCTGTGTGATTAGCTACAAAAACACAGCATAAGGGTCTATTTCCATGCTGTACGCCTCTATGACTCTATAAATTATGCTGCATGATCAAGGAACATCAGGATAATATTCCTAGTACTAACAAGCCTCCGTTTTTTAAATACAATAATGGGACCACTATCACATTCTTAATTTATGCCCTTTGACATTTAATGTTAATCTAGCTTAATTTTCAAATGGTACAAAGTTGAACCCTTAGTTTCAATATCCATAATTGTAACATTTCCCTTTTGTGCGGTGTCCATGAGCAGAAATGGCTACCATCCTTTGATTAAATGCTTCTGCCTACAGCCTTGGCAGTTAATCAGCCTCATAGTCGTTTATTGCCTCATTGGATGCAAGAAAATGGAAATTATAATTTTAATAATCAGTGCTGATATGCTCCCATCGATGTTATGATTATCCTATTATCACATCAAATAGTATGAAACAGTATCATTTTCATTACAGTCATAATGTTGTAAGAATTTTTTTTACAAATGTTTTTATGATATTAGATCAGTAAATTATTTTAAAATCTTACAAATGAATTTAAAGCATAGGACCAGGAAAACTTGACGTTTCGGGCCTAAACCCTTCATCAGAAATGGGGGAGGGGAAGAGGGTTCTGAAATAAATAGGGAGAGAGGGGGAGGCGGATAGAGGATGGATAGAGGAGAGGATAGGTGGAGAGGAGGCAGACAAGTCGAAGAGGCGGGGATGGAGCAGCCCCATGCTTGTTATCTCGGATTCTCCAGCATCTGCAGTACCTTTTATCTCTTTAAAGCATAGGACGTTTGGAGCCACTCTGACCCTACCCCAAAACTTCACTTGTCTCCAGAAGGTGCAGGGTAACAGAGACTTTTCTCTCACGATATTCTGCATGTCAAATTGTTAAATTATACATGCAGACTCCTTGGTTTCCATCTTGTGGAATTATGTGGGAAGAAAGACAGAAGTGCACACCTTTTCCAGAGCTTTCTGGCATATAATGCCATAGGTGCAATAGTTAAAGCCCAGCTACATAGCATTTGTAGATGCTGCAAGCTGGTACCTGCCCTGCACACTGTGGTTCCATGCTGTTATCACAGAGTAGATATCCTAGAAAGGCAAATTTGCTCCCTGATTCACCAGCAAGAACCTGGAGGTACTGGCAGGCAGGATGCTGGAGAGGAGGGCAGTGTTTTCTCCTGCACCCCATCAAAGGAGACCGTGCTATCAAGACACAACCTGCCAAGATGATCAGCGTTGTGTCCCTGTTAAAACAGAATGCACAGCAGTGAAGAAAGAAGGTTAATGATCTTCTGTGTACTGCATTGGAAGTGCCACCATCTTCTTACTGCTACATCACACACACAGAGCCTCCACTCACTCTTATTCTTCCACTGCACACTCATCTCACAAAAGCGCATGGTCTACAACTCTCACTATTGCATGCATCACATTCATTGAATAGATCTTGCCATTATCCATTCTCCTAAACTAATGAACCTTTCTGCTCTCTGTGCTTCCTGCTCGCTCACTGAGAACACTCAAGAACCTATTCTGGTTCTGAATTGCCAATAACTGCACTTCCACCTGCTACCATCCCTTTGTCTCATTGCAGGAAAAACTAGCCTGCAACAGGGCCAAGAGAACTAGGGTTGGCAATGTAGTAATAAAAATAAGGTCGTCTATACTATATGCGAGAGAAAAAAATACTTGATCCAGCTGGAGAAGACCATGTCTGCTCATGTTGGGGAACAGAGACCTCACTGAGCGACCAACCCCACAGCTTTCATTGTACTATGCTGTACTGCTCTTGTATTAGCTAGTGCTAACTCATTATTAACTCACACAAGCTTTAATCCCTCTTTTGCAACTAATTCCTTCTCTTATGCAGGCATAGTAGTGGCCAGAAAAACTATGCCCAAAGTAATCATCATCTAAAAGCCTCAGTTCCATCTCCACCTCTGAAGAGGAAGCCTCTCAAACCTCAGCGAGTGCAACAGCAAGACCTTCACTTGCACCTTCGATCAGCTTAGGGACCTTCACCTTGGTGATGCTCTCTAGGTTAGATTTGGGAGCATCATCTAATGAGCACATCACTGGTACGTCATTGTAGTTGCATCCCATGTCTCTGGATCTCAAGCCCAGACAGAAGACGATCCTATTATGTTGGATCATTAACGACTTCATGAAAGTGCACAGACAGGCACAGGAACTGCAGGTTGTTCAGAGGCAGTCAGAGGAATGCGTTCAATGATGGAGGATTCCGCCAACATTATCAGAGGCCATGCTGGTTCCAGATTGCATGTGTCTTGCTGAAACCATGAACAGGTTGGTGACTAACATGAAGAGCCAAGTCCAACACATTCAGTATCTATAATAAAACAAAGACCTGTGGATGTTGAATATTTTAAACAATAACGGAAATTGTGTTCAGTTATTGCTGGTTATGTGCTTGGACCTGTACGCCATCATTGTAGCCATCATTACTCAACATCAGTAACAAGGGGTGGACAAGGAGCCATGGCCTCGCTTCAGGTGCCAATTTTTCTCAGGGAGCCAGAGCACTGCCAGCAGACACCCAGGGGAAGGAGGGAAATATATGCACATGTGAACATTGAGTTTCACGAGACAGTCACACCCCTTAGTTTAATTGTATCAAATTTGTCTGTGGTCAGGGGCAGGAGAGTATAACTATGAGTGAGACAGGTTTGAGGATCCAGGATTTAGCTTTGGAGGAGCCTCAGCCCTTGTTCAATAGGTATGAAACTCTTGCTCCTGGTGTGAACTACAGGGAGGATGAGTGAACTGACCCAGTGGCTCAAAGGGCTGTTCAAGTGGGAAGAAAAAGAGATATGTAGTATTAGTAGGGGATAGCATACTAAAAGAAATAGGTGCTATTATCCTCGCAAGATAGACAGAGTCTTGAAAGCTGTACAAAGCCGAACCACAAAGATGATAATCTCAGGATTATTATCCAAGCCACGTACAAAAGTGCCATAGCTAAATAAGAATTTTAAAGAATCAAATACGGATATTGGGGTGGCACCACTACTGGGAAGAAAAATAATGCTCCATTGGGATGGACTTCATTTCAAACATGCTCGGACCAGTGTCATTGCAAAATGTATAACTGGGGTGGTCGATAGGGCTTTACACTAAGTAGAGGGGATGGGGGGGTTCAATTGAGGGGAACTTTAAAAAAAAATTAAAAAGAAATGAGAAGTAGTGGGGCAAGGAGTGAAGAGATAAACAATAACTGAAGTTTTACAAACAAGGGTAGAAAATATATACAGAATTATACAGTAAATATTAGAATCAGAGTAAACAATAATGACAACAATAACTTCAAAGTTTAAAGCTTTTAAATCTGAATGCAGACTGGAAACTAAAAAGGCCTGATCCCTGGGCAGATGCATTCACTGCATCCCAACTGAACTACCTGTAATCCCAGAATAGTTACTCATGAAGCACAGGACTAATAATGGTTCAGTCCCTGCATTGCGAAGGGACAGATTCCAGGACTCTAGTAAGGCTCTGGTAAGGCTGTCTACAGTCAACTTGCTGTACTGTAAGTGGATAATTCCATTGACTAACTCTAAAAGTATCCCATGATGTTAAGAAACAGAGGGTGGTGGGAAAGAGATAAAAGGTACTGCAGATGCTGGAGAATCCGAGATAACAAGCATGGGGCTGGATGAACACAGCAGGTCAAGCAGCATCATAGGAGCAGGAAAACTTGACGTTTCGGGCCTAAACCCTTCATCAGAAATGGGGGAGGGGAAGAGGGTTCTGAAATAAATAGGGAGAGAGGGGGAGGCGGATAGAGGATGGATAGAGGAGAGGATAGGTGGAGAGGAGGCAGACAAGCACGAAGAGGCGGGGATGGAGCCAGTAAAGGTGAGTGTAGGTAGGGGGGTAGGGAGGAGATAGGTCAGTCCAGGGAGGACGGACAGGTCAAGGGGGCGGGATGATGTTAGTAGATAGGAGATGGGGGTGTGGCTTGAGGTGAGAGGAAAAACAGGTTAGGGAGGTGGAGACGAGCTGGGCTGGTTTTGGGATGCGGTTGGGGGAGGGGAGATTTTGAAGCTTGTGAAATCCACATTGATACCATTGGGCTGCAGGGTTCGAAGGCTGAATATGATTTGCTGTTCCTGCAGCCTTCGGGTGGCATCACTGTGGCATTGTAGGAGGCCCAGGATGGACATGTCATCTGAGGAATGGGAGGGGGAGTTGAAATGGTTCGTGACTGGGAGGTAGTTGCTTTTCAGACTGGAGTTCTGTGACCAGTGGTGTATTGACAGGATTGGTGCTGGGTCCACTGTTGTTTGATATTTATATAAATGATTTCGATGTGAATATAAGAGTAAAGTTAGTAAGTTTGCAGATGAAATGGAATCTTGATCATTTGGGCCAATGAGCCAAGGAGTGGCAGATGCAGTTTAATTTAGATAAATGTGAGGTTCTGCATTTTGGAAAGGCAAACCAGGGCAGGACATATACACTTAATGGTAAGGTCCCAGGGAGTATTGTTGAGCAAAGAGACTTGGGGTGCAGGTTCGTAGTTCGTTGAAAGTGGAGTCGCAGACAGACAGGATAGTGAAGAAGGCGCTTGGTACGCTTGCCTTTATTGGTCAGTGCATTTATTATAGGAGTTGGGAATTCATGTTGCAGCTGTACAAGACAATGGTTAGGCCATTTTTGGAATACTGTGTTCAATTCTGGTCTGCCAGCTATAGGTAAGATGTTGTGAAACTCGAAAGTGTTCAGAAAATATTTACCATGATGTTGCCAGATTTGGAGGGTTTGAGCTAGTGGGAGCGGTTGATTAGTCTGGGGTTATTTTCCCTGGAGAGTCTGAGGCTGAGAGGTCACATTATAGAGGTTTATAAAATAATTAGAATGAGTAACTATTCTGGGATTACAGGTAGTTCAGTTGGGATGCAGTGAATGCATCTGCCCAGGGATCAGGCCTTTTTAGTTTCCAGTCTGCATTCAGATTTAAAAGCTTTAAACTTTGAAGTTATTGTTGTCATTATTGTTTACTCTGATTCAAAGATTGGGGGAGTAGCAGAAAGCAGAGGGGATTGTCAAAGAATACAGGAGAATATAGATAGACTGGAGAGTTGGGCGGAGAAGTGGCAGATGGAGTTCAATCCGGGCAAGTGTGAGGTGATGCATTTTGGGAGGTCTAATTCTAGAGTGAACTATACTGTAAACGGAAGAGCTTTGGGAAAAGTTGATGAGCAGAGAGATCTGGGAGTTCAGGTCCATTGTACCCTGAAGGTGGCTGCACAGGTGGATAGAGTGGTCAAGAAGTCATATGGTACGCTTGCCTTCATCGGACGGGGTATTGAGTATAAGAGCTGGCAGGTCATGTTAAAATTGTACAAGACTTTGGTTCGGCCGCATTTAGAATACTGTGTACAGTTCTGGTCGCCACATTACGAAAAGGATGTGGAAGCTTTGGAGAGGGTACAGAGAAAGTTTACGAGGATGTTGCCTGGTATGGAAGGTGCTAGCTATGAAGAGAGGTTGAGTAGGTTAGGATTGTTTTCATTAGAAAAAAGGAGATTGAGGGGGGACCTGATTGAGGTCTTCAAAATCATGAAGGGTATAGACAGGGTTGATAGAGATGAGCTTTTTCCCAGGGTGAGGGATTCAATAACGAAGGGTCACGCGTTCAAAGTGAGAGGAGATAAGTTTAAGGGGGATACACGCGGAAAGTACTTTACACAGAGGGTGGTAGGTGCCTGGAACGCGTTGCCAGCAGAGGTAGTAGAGGCAGGCAGGGTAGATTCATTTAAGGTGCGTCTGGACAGATGCATGAGTAGGTGGGGAGCAGAGGGATACAGATCCTTAGGAATTGGACGATAGGTTTAGACAGTGGATTTGGATCGGCACAGGCTTGGAGGGCTGAAGGGCCTGTTCCTGGGCTGTAAGTTTTCTTTGTTCTTTGTTCTATAATGAAGGGCACGGATAGGGCGAATAGGCAAGGTCTTTTCCTCAGCGTTAGGGAGTCCAAAACTAGAGGGCATAGGTGTAAGGTGACAGGAGGAAGATTTAAAGGGATTTAAGGGGAAACCTTTTCACACAGAGGGTGGTGCATGTATAGGAATGAGCAGCCAGAGGAAATGGTAGAGGCTGGTGCAATTACAATATTTAAAAGGTATCTGGCTGGGTACATGAATAGGAAGGGTTTAGATGGATATGGGCCAAATGCTGGCAAATAGGATTAGATTAATTTAGGATATCCAGTTAGCATGAGTGAGTTGAACCGAAGGGTCTGTTTCTGTGCTGTAAAACTCTATGACGCTATGACTCTATGACTGAGTGATAACAAATGAAATTCACAGCCATAAACTGCATCCTGTGTGAATGCAACATGTATCCCTATGCCTAAGTAACTTGTCAGAAACATGCAAGCCAAAGATGTCTCTGACCTCCAAAGTTCAGTGTTGAGGAGCTGAAGTGGTGTGACATTGAACTCAGAGCAGGTATGACGATGTGGTGAGGGTGGTGGTTTGCTGACGCTAACTTGCATGGCCAAAAGTTGGAAGAGGATGCTGTCTATCAGCTACACACAGTGATGTGAAGACAAGATTGGATGAAGGCTGGGACAAGCAAGTGGTGAGCTGCAGCCACCAGTTCTGCCTCACTTGTTGAGAATTTGTAGCATCTCGTTTCTTGAAGAAGGAAAGGAGAACTGCAAGTGGCATACAAATGAAGCAAGTCGAGCTAATAATGAGATGTTAATGTGTGGAAATCAACTAGTTTTAGCTCAGTGGAAGATTCTGAAGTCATCATTGAAAGGTTAAGGGAAAATCAGGAAATCTTTTCTTAATGTCGAGGTTCCAATATTTTATTCCTTGCAGTATTTTCTCAAATGAATCACCATCTATAGCCTACACACTCAAGGCTATAGAAAGTTCCATCTGTAGTCACTGTTCCAATGCAGGATGGACAACAGCCAATTTTTGTCCAGCAATGTGTTAACAACTGAACAATTTATGTTGTGCTGTTGATTGAGAGATTAGTATTGACTACGAGATTGGAGAAATATCTCCAGCTCTTCTTCAAAATAATGGCAATGGAAATTTTTTGTCCACCTGAGCAGTGAAGCAGGGAATCCATTTGCTGGCCATCCAAAAGACAACACCTCTGACATTGCAGCATGCCCTCTGTGGTGTATGGAGTATCATTTATATTATGGGCTCATTAATGGAGTAAGGCACGATCACTTGACTTTCAGATTGTGAAGTGAAACCACTAACAACTGAGTTATGACTGACACTGACCCTTGGTTTACAAATGCATTGTTCATCTCCATTCAGAATCAGAAACGTGTGAATGCTCGAAGTTATCTTCCTGACCAATAAAGACATTTATCAGCCTTCTTGCTTCAGTCCCTAGGACCAAGAATATGTCAAGTGCATATTTATTACATTTGCAAAAGTAGCGTCTACTGGGCTCTATTCAGTAATGCAGCAAGTCTATTTCACTCTTCACACAACATACCTGTCTCCCTGCCTTTCTTCATCTAACCTCATCAATATATACTACTCCTTTCTTCCTTAAATGCATCAGTGCTATTCACCTCAACTAGTCTTTGTGGAAGAGTTCCGCAAGTCCTTGCCATTCTCTGGGATGTTTCTTCCTAAGTTGCCAATGGGTTTGAGTAGAGACTTTCATACATGCCCGACTCCTAGTTCTGTACATGAAAATTTCTCTCCACCCATCCCCCTCAAATCCTTTCATAACCTTGAAGATCTCTATCGAATTACCCAGTCTTTCTTTGTGAATAGAATCCCCCACACCCCCAACCTGTTCAATCTTTCCTGATGAATATAATCTCTCAATTACATAAAATAGTAGGGAATGATTTCTCGTGAGTCATCACTGTGAGACATGACTCTGGATTCTGCCTGACTGGCCCCATTATACCCATTCCTCGTCCCCACTCTTCCTCACCCCCATCCACCAACTAAACTTACTTTGCAGCCTTCAGAGTTTCTCCTGTTCTGGGGCTTCATTTGTTATTTGTTCATGAAATGAGAATGCTGCCATTAGTATTCATTAACCCAATGGAAAATTAAGAGCTTGCTTGGCAATTTCAGAGGGCAGTTGAAAGTCAACCATGTTTCTGTGGGTCCAAACTCACATGTAGGCCAGACCAGGTAAGAAGGGCAGATTTGCTTCTCAAAAAAAAGTGAACCAAATGTTTTTAAAATGATAATTAACAGAGGTTTCATGGTCATTGCTTAGCTGTTTGTAAAATAAAACTCCCAGTATCTTATTGTATTCAAACTTCACCTGCCATGGTAGTGTTTTTATTGTTTTCTTTGTTCATTTACAGGATGAGGGCATTTCTGGCTAGGCAGCATTTATTGCCAATCCCTAATTGCCCAGAGGGCAGTTCAGAGTCAAACACATTGCTGTGGGTCTGGAGTCACTTGTAGGCCAGGCCAGGTAAGGATGGCAGTTTCCTTCCCTAAAGGACATTAGTGAACCAGATGGGTTTTCCCGACAATCAACGATGGTTTCATGATCATCATTAGACTCTTAATTCCAGGCTTATTTTGCTGAATTCAAATCCCACCATCTGTCATGGTGGGTTTTGAACCCAAGTGCACAGAACGTTAACTTGGTCTCTGGATTAACAGTCCAGCAATAATACTATTAGGCCATCACTTCCCCATTATGATTCTGTGTCCCCTGATATTAACCTAGATTCTGTGGATGACTAACCAATGGATGGTACCATTGCACCACCACCTTCTGCAGTCCCAGGAGTGATCCACCACTCCCAGTGTCATCCCTAGGATTGAAGAGTGGCTGGTAGCCCTTGAAGGAGGAACATAATGGATTAAATTCTGGATAAAAATAATGGATTCATGCAACCAATTGTCTGAGGCATGTAATACAGCGTATTGGCTTCCAGGCCCATGGATACGACCTCATCCCTGACTTTCCAGCTTGTGGGAAGGGCTACCGCCTCATCATAAAATCTAATCCTTTATGTGAGCAAGTTACAAATTCTTCTGCTGACCCTGGGAGAATGAAGCAAAACTCCCTCATAATGCCAACAACCCACCACATCATTTGGGGCAGCGCAGTGACACAGTGGTTAGGGCAGCATGGTGGCTCAGTGGTTGGGGCGGCACGGTGGCTCAGTGGTTGGGGCGGCACGGTGGCTCAGTGGTTGAGACAGCACGGTGACACAGTGGTTGGGGTGGCACGGTGGTTCAGAGGTTGGCGCGGAATGGTGACACAGTGGTTGGGGTGGCTGAGTGGTTGGGGCAGTATGGTGACACAATGGTTGGGGTGGCACGGTGGCACAGTGGTTGGGGTGGCATGGTGGTTCAGTGGTTGGCGCAGCACGGTGACACAGTGGTTGGGGCAGTATGGTGACACAGTGGTTGGGGCAGTACGGTGACACAGTGGTTGGGGCAGTATGGTGACACAGTGGTTGGCATGGCACCATGGCTCAGTGGTTGGGGTGGCACAGTGGCTCAGTGGTTGGGGTGGCACGGTGACACAGTGGTTGGGGTGGCACGGTGGCTCAGTGTTTGGGGCAGCATGGTGGCTGAGTGGTTGGGGTGGCACAGTAGTTCAGTGGTTGGCACAGCACAGTGACACAGTGGTTGGCATGGCACGGTGGCTTAGTGGTTGGGGCAGTACGGTGACACAGTGGTTGGCACGGCACGGTGACACAGTGGTTGGGGCAGCATGGTGGTTCAGTGGTTGGGGTGGCACGGTGGCTCAGAGGTTTGGGTGGCACAGTGACACAGTGGTTGGGGTGCCATGGTGACACAGTGGTTGGGGTGGCACAGTGACTCAGTGGTTGGTGCGGCACGGTGGCTCAGTGGTTGGTGCAGCACGGTGGCTCAGTGGTTGGGGTGGCACAGTGACACAGTGGTTGGGGCAGTGCGGTGGCTCGGTGGTTGGGGCAGCACAGTGACACAGTGGTTGGGGCGGCACGGTGACACAGTGGTTAGCGCTGCTGCCTCACAGCACCAGGGACCCAGGTTCAATTCCTCACCCGCGTGACTGTCTGTGTGGAGTTTGCACATTCTCCCCTTGTCCGCGGGTTTCCTCTGGGTGCTCCGGTTTCTTCCCACAGTCCAAAGATGTTCAGGCTAGGTGGATTGGCCATGCTAAATTGTCCTTGGTGTTCAGGGATGTGTAGATTAGGCAGGTTATAGGGGGATGGGCCTGGGTGGGATGCTTTCAGGGTCAGTGTGGACTTGTTGGGCTGAAGGGCCTGTTTCTACACTGTAAGGATTTTATAAATTCTTTAATAAAAAATATCATCTTACAATACTCTAGGACAGGGCAGTTGTCACAGCTTTTTGACGTTGACTTAGTTACAACTTGGGTGCTTGGTCCTTAAGATAACATGAGTACCAGACCCTTCTTGCAGTTGAATGATTAATCCTTATTAAGTGGCTTGTAAGTCTGTACCATTAATGTACATAATCTAAACTTGGGCATTGGGTGTCAAATCAATCAGCTGGGCTGTGTGACTTCAGGATCCCACTAGTTCAGCTGTTTCCAGCTCATACAGAGGTCACCTATGTGAATGTACCTCTCAAGATGGCATACAATATTGACTGATCCAAATCTGGCTGCGAATTAATACTCCACTTCAAACGGGAATCATAATTGATTGTTGCACTGAATCTTAACAGGCATGATGGAATTGGAATTTGTCCCCATACTCTTTCACTAAGTAGGAGATTATTTAAAATACGACCCAATTGAAGTCAGATCTTTGATGAATTGCAAACATTTTTAACATGCCATTACACTTCTATAATCATTTCATTGAAGTGTTGGACACAGTCATAGCTCCTTAAGCTGTTCATTAATGTTAATGCATGCATGATAAGATTATTCACTTCTTCCAAATGCAATTTATGTCATGTGACTAACAATTGGCTTTTTCGCATAATAACACCCCTGATTTGATATGTTGTAGGTACGTGTTTTCTGGCTGGACCTGATATCTGACAGATATCCAGATATTAATGATAAAAATAAATTAACTTTACCAAAATTGTCTGTCAAAAATGCTCTCACTTTTCTTTAAAATATCCTTGTCATACAACTAAAATGGTTGAAGAATGCTATTCGATTGCTGTTATAAATTAATTTAACATCCAAAATGTCCCTATTAAATATTTCTTCATTTTCACCTTTGTCTTTGTCATCTTCTACGTTATCGTCATCTTTCATGTTTTGTAGCATCAACAATCATACTTGTGCGCTTTCCACAGTCCATGATAGCAGGCAATGTCCAGGTGTTGTTTGCAATCCTTTAGGTGTTTTTCTTCTTAAATTGTTGGTATATTTCTCCCTTTGCTTCCTTCTTGCTCCACTTGCCTTCAATTTTACCACTAGATATTCTAGTTTCCTTCTATAATGAATGTGTTCAAGGAATTGTCTTTTAGTGATCATTTGTAAAGTTTCTTCATGTGTGCCTGGGCTGTCCTCAAAACTCCCTCTTTCATTGCAACAAAAACAAGGTTGCTGGAAAAGCTCAGCAGGTCTGGCAGCATCTGTGAAGGGAAAAAACAGAGTTAACGTTTCGAATCCGGTGACCCTTCCTCAGAACCCTTATTCGTTGGGTGTGTTATTCAACTAATTCCCATCACACATCTCAGGAATAACATCACTTCTGATGTTTCATTTCTGATGAAGGGTCTAGGCCCAAAACGTCAAGTTTTCCTGCTCCTGTGATGCTGCTTGACCTGCTGTGTTCATCCAGCCCCATGCTTGTTATCTCGGATTCTCCAGCATCTGCAGTACCTTTTATCTCTCTCAATAACATCACTGTTGTTCTTTAAATACTACAGCTTTACTTGTGTTCCAGCTTTCTAATTATTCACCAAACCCTTGCCAGGAAAGTTCCTATTTGAGACACATGGTGTTGTCAATTGTCACATTTCTGAAATACAATCAATAGCCGATGAAATATGCTCAAAATACTCCAGGTCAGACAGCATCTGTGTTGAGAAAACCAGCGCTTAGTTTTCATGTCTGTGACCATTCATCAGCAGTGGTCTCTTCACAGATGCTGTCTGACTTTTGTGCGTTATCAGAATTTTCTGTTTTTCTCCTACTCCTCTAACTTTTTTTTTAGTCATTTCATCAAATGGTACTGGCAAAGCCAGCATTTATTGCCTACTCCAGTTATTCTTGAAGGTAAAGGTGACCTGCCCCTTGAATCATTTTGGTCTATGTGGTGAATGTACTATTAAGGTTCTGTTAGGTGGGGACATTCTGAACTTTGATCCAGCAGCAATGAAGAAACAGTGGTACAATTGAAAGTCAGCTTGTGTTGAAAGAGTACACATTCCATGGGCAAGATATTTGGGGATGACAAGGTTCTCAATGCCTGCATCCACTTGACTCTCCAAAGAGCTTTAATTAGTTGGAGACGGGACTATTACCCCTCACTTGGGAGGAAGTTCCATCCCAAAGAATACTCAATAGCCCTGTTATAGGACTAGCTCGGATTGGGATTACAAGCAAGTCTCCAATTTTAACTTCCAGAGTGCAGGGCCGGATAGGTGCACCCATACTGGGGTGGGTTCTCACAGTAGTGAGGAAAGCTGAGGTCTGATGGGGTGAGCGGAAGTCTTGATGACAAGATCAGGGAGGGGAAGATCTTATGGAGGGAGTAACTGATGTAGAAAGGGGCCCTTGACCAAGGTACATCCAATTTTATACCTAAGGCTTAAGCAAGGTGACCTACCAGCCTCACTCATCATCCCAGAACTCTTCCCACCAGCCTCAAAATTGACACCAGGCAGCAAGCGACCTCTAGATGGCCAGTAATAGTCTACATAAGGGTCTCAATTGGAGTACTAATAAGGCAGCCACACTCAGCTTTTCCCAGCCCCCATAAAATTGTGAGCACTAGATTTTGAGGGATCAGGGCCATTGTTATCCTATTTAGGAAGACAGCCATTTATTTGGAATTTTCAGATAGTATTTTTTAATTTGTTATGAAGCAGCTGTTTAGATATGATACTTTAGTCAATTAGAGAGAGACAAAAAGTATACAACCCAAGACAATTGAGAATAATTTACCGATACTAATGAATCAATAGTCAGGGGCCATGGGTGTGTCAATCTCACCGAAGTTGTGAAGGCAGCAGCTGGTTATTTAGTTTAAGTGCTAGAAATTGCTTCCTTAGGTCTTCCCTCTATCTCTTGCAGTCAATCATTCTTCTGAAGACAGGGCCCTGATGAGGGCTGTTGTCTAAATCTGAATTCTTGTTGATACACCTTGTTTCTAGGGGCTGCTAGTTTACATTGTGTTAATCACCAATTTGAAGCTTTCTAGACAATGGACATGGGACAACTACTAATGATAGCAGGAAAACTATTCCCAATTGGCCATCTTCAAGCAGCGATTAGTTTTCTTTTCTTCTGGGAACAAAACATATTTTCCTGAAATAACAAGGTGTAGAGCTGGATGAACACAGCAGGCCAGGAGCATCAGAGGAGCAAGAAAGCTGACTTTTCAGGTCTGGACCCTTCTTCAGAGCTTTCCTGCTCCTCTGTTGCTGCCTGGCCTGCTGTGTTCATCCAGCTCTACACCTTGTTATCTCAGATTCTCCAGCATCTGCAGTTCCTACAGCCTCTTATTTTCCTGAACACTGCTTTGAAAATACGGTGCATACAGTGTCATATAGTTCTTTGACATCAGTCAATGGAACATCATGAGATTAATGGTCTTTATTGTCACCTTCCCTTTGTTTATTAGAAATTGTTTACATTTATGGAAAGCAAGTAACTGTTGTAGCCACAGTTAAGTGAGATGCCATGCTGCAAAAGAAAAAGGCAAATCAGTTTTAAAGGCACCACAATATGGAAACAAGAACAGAAGACGCTGTAAGAGACCACATATCTTCTCTTCTTTGGAACTACAAACTGATCTTGATCCTCAATGATGGAGAGAACCCAACACCTCAGTTACAGCCATAACAGAGATAATAGGAACTGCAGACGCTGGAGAATCCGAGATAACAAAGTGTGGGGCTGAACGAACACAGCAGGCCAAGCAGCATCAGAGGAGCAGGAAAGCTTGACGGTTCGGGCCTAGACCCTTCATCAGAAAAAAAATAAAAAACTCTTTTCCAGTGTTATTTTGAGTTTGGTGCCCTTAACAGGGGACCTATAGAATCTGTGCACAGGGCAAGCAGCAGGATTAATGAATCAGACTGTAGAATTCTCACAGATGACCAAATAGAAAAGTCAAAGGCAGGAAATATAAAATACACTTAAATCATTGCACAGAAAATCAAATAAGGTTCGGGACACACACACATAGGATTAAGGGGTGAACTTGTATTAATGGCTAATTTTGTAAAGAAAGATCTGGATGATTAATTTTTTCCTATTGGAATGAAAGTCCACATTTTTATAGTTAATATTTCAGAGACAAAAATGTTGTTCATAAGTAAATATGCGTTAGAGTTTGCTGTGAACATCTCAGTTGTTCCTCTTTGAACAAGGCTTAATATTTTCATTGGTCCTCCACATGCATGAATTGCAAATGACTAGGGTACAAATACAGAAGATAATAAAGAGGGCAAATGGAATTTTGGTCTTTATTGCCAGAGGAATGGAGCATTGTTGCAACTGTACAAAGCATTGGT
>JAHRHZ010000076.1:4073581-4125862 GCA_024137785.1 Ginglymostoma cirratum
CCGGGCCCGAAACGTCAAGCTTTCCTGCTCCTATGATGCTGCTTGGCCTGCTGTGGTCATCCAGCTCCACACCTTGTTATCAGGGAATTCTATGTGTCTCTTTATAGCAATTGCTGGCCATACAATTTTGTACTATGCCTATCTTCACTTTAAAATCAAGGCCGGTACATCAGCTAAGAGCGCTGTTTAAGTAGAGAGATATGTGAATTGTGCCAAGGAACAGTTAATTTCACTGGTTAGGCCAGTTTGCCTATGCACAGTTCTCAGCTGTAGGTCACAGTGCCAGAAAATATTTCACAAATGATCAACGTATCAAGAAATCCTCCCAGTCATAAACAGCAGCTTCTGTGGGTGATACTCTGATCAAAATTGGCCACATGTAGTAAAATCATACTGAATATGCAAACAGGTTGGCCACCAGGAAGAGAAGAGTTGTTTTTGCTTTACTGCCACGATATAACAGGGCATTACTTTAAGAAAACACATTTAAGTCACAGAAGTTCTCTCTATGTCTTTTTTTTAAGCTCAAAGATTTTTTGCGCTTGAGCTTTGCTAATAGATAAGTTATAATTATCAGGTTTGATTAATTGGTTTTGACAAGCATGTCTGCAGTGGATTCTAATGGCTGCCCGTGGGAGACTTTTCATTTCTTACCTGTTAACTGTTATTCATTTTTCAGAATCTCACTAAAAGAATTCTCACAGGAACTATATCACTGACGTGTATTCTTCCCAGAATGACCAAATATAAATATTATGAATCTCATAATATTGTGAATACGGTATTCATAATACGGTCCTGTAGAAGATGGTATTTTCAGGCTATTTATAATCAGTAATGTGCAGAAAAGGGAGAAGTATTTTTAGAATTCTGAGAAATGTGTAGGCTCTTTTCCAAGATAGAGTTATATTTGAATGTTGGTTTCATAACACTGCACGGAAAAGCAGATGATTGGTAAAAACTGTTACACTAAAATCCACTGTTCCTTCAACAGAAAAATTAATACAAAAATTATTGCAGCAATCATTAAGCCCCTAGAATGCACTTATGTTTCTAGATTTGGTTCAATGATGAACCAAACATGTGAGATTTATATTAAAAATCAAATGGAAAATTAGGCAATAATGTATGCTTCAATCAGAATTTTCTATTCAGCCACATCATCTGGTTGGGGAGTTTAATAATGAGAATGACTGCATATTTTGCATGGTTTGATGTCATGTTTGAATCAATTATGCATTTAACTATGTTATTTAGGCTTTATAATCAACTTCCCAAGCAAACTGCGAAAATGACATTTAATACAAATTTGAGTGCAATATATGAATGCATGTCATTTAAGAGAAAGTGCAGTAATTAGTTCTGGTCGTCCAGTTACAGGAAGGACATTATTAAGTTAAGGAGGTATCAGAAGAGATTTATCAGGATGTTTCTGGGTATGGAAGGTTTGTGTTATAAATAAAGGCTGGATAGGCTGGGACTTTTTTCACTGGAGCCTTGGAGGTTGAGAGTTGATTTTATAGACGTTTATAAAATCATGAGGAGTATAGATAGGGTTAATGGTAGGTGCCGTTTTCCTAGGGTGGGGTATTTCAATACTAGGGGCTTATTTTTAAGGTGAAGGAGAGACATTTTAAAGAGACATGGGGGCAATTTTTTACGCAGAGGGTGGTTTCTTTTGTAGAATGAATTTTCTGAGGAAGCGGTGGATGCTGGCACAGTTACAATAAATAATAGGCACTTAGGTAAATACATGAACAGGAAAGATTTGGAGGGGTATGGGCCAGGAGCAGGCAGGCGGGACTAGTTTAGTTTGGGATTATGTTCGGCATGGACTGGTTGGACCAAAGTGTCTGTTTCCATTCTGTATGACTCTATGAGAAGGACTAATAAGGTGAAATCCACATGGTGTTAAAGCGAAATCAGCAAAGGAATTAAAACTGCATCATAAATTTATCTGAGAAGTGGGAATGTTTCAACCCCCTAGCTTAAAATTTCATCGAATAGTAACAAAGGAACAAATACAAAACAGGAAAACCTGAGGAAGGGTCACCGGACCCAAAACGTTAACTCTGTCTTTTCCTTCACAGATGCTGCCAGACCTGCTGAGCTTTTCCAGCAACTTCTGTTTTTGTTGTGACAGGAAAACCATTTTCTGTTCCATATGAGGCTTTAAATCCAAAGTCTGAACCTAAAACAGGTTTGCTGTTAGCCAAGTGGCCGCACAGCTAAGTCACAGCTGAGGCGCTGAATCTCACTTGTTCCATTCGGCTTCATTTGAGTGTCATCAGTGGGCTGGGACAACCATAAAAGCAGCTATCTGCTTCTAGAAAGGGTGGGAAAACAACCAGTTTCCACATGGAAGGAGCCAGCACTTTGGATCGGAGTGGTGAAGGACAATTGTTGGCAGATTAAGGTGGGAGAAGGAAGGTCCCATGTTTGCTGTCAGTGGGATGGGGGTTTCCTGCTTAGATTTTTCAATTGGTATAGGACCTCTATTTATGACCATATTCTGCCTCCTCTGAGAGGGATGCTGCTTGCCCATTTGCAAGCCTGCCTGAAAATTACAACAGGCAAGTCTTGGGAATTGAACTTTCACATGGTAGACAGAAGGTTTGACAGTTAAAACTTGTCCTCATTATTTTAATTAGTTGCATTGTGATACTGCTGGCACAGCAAGTGTTTCATGTTAATATGTTATACTAATAGCATTAATAAAAATGTAATTAATGATCAACATTGCTCTCACTGCATTTTATGCTTTCCAACATGTAAATTTATTCTCACCAAGGAAAGGAAGGAGAAGTAAACTCTGTATATTTTAACCCAAATTTGTTAGACAACTGGCAATAAAGAATATCGGTTAGTGCCCAGATGCAATGGCTGTATTGCAGCAAAGCAGGAGCTCTATAAAGGAAGAGAAGATTTTGGCCTGTTTAAAGATAAAACTGTATAATTACATTAGCATGAGGGCATTAATTTCAGAACAGAACCTATGTGTCCACGCACAGGCAAATTAAGCACAAAGGCCATTTATTGTCCTATAGAGGAACACTTCCGAAATTCAAAATCCATTTGTAGAATGCAGGACATTGTAGTGGGAGTAGTACTCATTCAGCAATATTTCAGATTGTGTCAATATGAGAATCCTTACTGTGTAAGAATTAGTTATTTAAGGACTATAGCACTGTTCTGTGCAAGTTGAAAAAATGCAACAAAGCAAAATGATCATGGTCATCGTTGGCTTATAGTGCATTACAAGGTAGTGACACATTTGAGTGATTAAAATAACAATTTAAGCTGCTTAAAAAGAGAATCAGTTACATTGATGTAGCTCCTTTCATGAGTGTGAGTCATTCCAAAACACCTTATAACCACTTTTGAGGTGTTGTCATTACTGTTATGTAGGAAACACAGCGGCCAATTTGCACACAATCTTTTTGATAATGACCAGAAATCAGCGCTCATGATTTCAAATGAGGGCTAAGTATTGGCCAGGGTACCAGGACAAATTTCCATTAAATTTTTGTACAAGATACACATACACTTTTATAAAACGAAGAATTGCGGATGCTGGAAATCTGAAACACAAACAGAAATTTCTGGAGAAACTAAGCAGGTCTGACAGCATTTATGGAGAGAAAACAGAGTGAACATTTCACTGTGTTGTATATGGTACTTTCTCGATTATCATTTCTCCAGAACCTGTGTGGGATAGTGACCTTCTTGTCTAACGAGAAAAGTCTTATTGTGAACAAAATATAGTTTATTTCATGTCCATAACCGCTTACACGTTACAAGGATATGGTATACACCAATACAGAGACTGTTAGGATGTTTTGATCTTGGACGCAAACCCTTAGGGATCCTGAGTTACTCTACCCAACAGTCCTCATGACCAAATCACAGAGGTAGTAAGAACTGCCGATGCCGGAGAATCTGAGATAACAAGGTGTAGAGTTGGATGAACACAGCTGGCCAAACAGCATTAGAGGAGCAGGAAAGCTGACGTTTCGGGTCTGGACCCTTCTTCAGAAATGGGGGCGAGGAAGGGGATTCTGAAATAAGTAGAGAGATGGGGGAGGCGGATGGAAGATGGATAAAGGAGCAGATAGGTGGAGAGGAGATGGACAGGTCTGTGAGGCAGGGATGGAGCTAGTAAAGGTGAGTGTAGGTGGGGAGTTAGGGTAGAGGTTGGTCAGTCCATGGAAGAAGGACAGGGCAAGGGGGCGGGGATGAGGTTGGCAGGTAGGAGGTGGGGGTGGAGCTTGAGGTGGGAGGAGTGGATAGGTGAGAGAAAGGACGGACAGATTAGGGAGGTGGGGATGAGCTGGGCTGGTTTTGGGATGGGGTCAGAGGAGGAGAGATTTTGAAGCTTGTGAAGTCCACATTGATACCATTGGGCTGCAGGGGTCCCAAGCGAAATATGAGGTGCTGTTCTTGCAAATTTCAGGTGGCATCGTTGTGGCACTGGAGGAGGCCCAGGATGGACATGTCGTCCAAGGAGTGGGAGGGGGAGTTGAAGTGGTTTGTGACTGGGACGTGCAGTCGTTTGTCACGAACTGAGTGTAGGTGTTCCACAAAGCGGTCCCCAAGCCTCCGCTTGGTTCCCCCGATGTAGAGAAGGCCACATCGGGAACGGCAGATACAGTATACCACATTAGCAGATGTGCAGGTAAACATCTGTTTAGAGTGGAAGGTTTTCTTGGGGCCTGGGATGGGGATGAGGGGGGAGGTATGGGGCAGGTGTAACACTTCCTGAGGTTGCAGGGAAAAGTGCCGGGGGTGAGGGGTGCTGGTGACAAGTGTGGAACGGACAAGGGAGTCACAGAGAGAGCGTTCCCTCCGGAAGGCAAATAAGGGTGGGGAGGGAAAAATGTCTTTGGTAGTGGGGCCAGATTGCAAATGATGGAAGTGCCAGAGAATGATACATTGCGTCCGGAGGTTGGTGGGGTGGTACATGAGGACGAGGGGAATTCTGTTTTGGTTGTTATTGCAGGGAGGGGGTGTGAGGGATGAGTTGCGGGAAATGCAAGAGACACAGTCGAGGGTGTTTTCGACCACTGAGGAGGGGAGGTTGCGGTTCTTGAAAAATGAGGACAACTGGGATGTCTGGGAGTGGAATGCCTCACCTTGGGAGCAGATGTGGCGGAGGCGAAGGAATTGGGAATGAGGGATGGCATTTTTGCAGAAAGGTGGGTAAGAGGAGGTATATTCTAGGTAGCTGTGGGAGTTGGTAAGCTTGGTTTTGGTTTCCAGGTGTTTGCCAGAGATGGAGACAGAGAGGTCCAGGAAGGACAGAGACATATCGGAGATGGTCCAGGTGAACTTAAGGTTGGGGTGGAAGGTGTTAGTGAGATCGTGTCTCTCACATTTCCCGCAACTCATCCCTCACACCCCGTCCCCTCCCCATATTTTGCTTGAGAACCTTGCAGCCCAATGGTATTAATGTGGACTTCACAAGCTTCAAAATCTCCTCGCCCGCGACCCCATCCCAAAACCAGCCCAGCTCGTCCCCGCCGGCCTAACCTGTCCGTCCTTTCTCCCACCAATCCACTCCTCCCACCTCAAGCCCCACCCCCACCTCTTACCTACTAATCTCATCCCCGCCTCCTTGGCATGTCTGTCTTCCCTGGATTGACTAAACCCCACCCTAACTCCCCATCCACACTCACCTCCACTGGCTCCATCCCCGCCTCTTTGACCTGTCCGTCTCCTCTCCACCTATCTGCTCCTTTATCCATCTTCCATCAGCCTCCCACTCTTATCTCTATTTATTTGAGAATCCCCTTCCCCTCCCCCATTTCTGAGGAAGGGTCCAGACCCGAAACATCAGCTTTCTTGCTCCTTTGATGCTGCTTGGCCTGCTGTGTTCATCCAGCTCTATACCTTGTTATCTCAGATTCTCCAGCATCTGCAGTTCCTACTATCTCGGAAACAATAGTAACCAGTAACCAGTCAGACTGAATTGTCAGCTCTCTTGTACAGCCTGACAAATTATAACCCCGTTGAGTTGTATCCTACAGTACCTCGGTTCTTTTGTTATTCCATAGTCCTTAGTTCAGAATTCTAAGAGTATAAGACCTTGGGCATGCAAATTGTTCTGCAATTGCCAGCAACTACAAAATGAGATTGACGAATTGTGATGTTGTTAATGTTCTTTGTGTAGCTGTGGTTTATTCACAATTAATTGTAAGCTAAACAGTGACCACAGCAAAATTTGGAAAAGGGCCATTTTTCAGAACTAACCATAAGAGTCTCTGCTGTCTAATGTAGAAAGATGCTGATCTGTGTCGTACAACAGGGTAAACCAAGTAAGTCATGGTGATACATGTCAAGGTAATACATCTCAGAATGTGATAACTCAATAAACAGAGTCACAAAATTGTTACAATACAGAAGTAGATCATTTGGCACATCATGTCATTGTCAGCTTTCTAAGTGAGTATCTCACTAAATGCCATTCTCCTGACTTCTCCCAGTAATTTTGATACATTCTTCCTTTTTGAATAGCCATCTAATTCCATTCTGAGTGCCGTGATTGCCTCCAATACACTCTCTGGTGCTGTAGTCCACGTTCTAACCACCAACTGCATTGAAAAAATAGTCTTCATATCATTTTTAGTTGTTTTACTCATTACCTTAAAAGTCGTGCTCTCACACTCTTAATCCTTTCACAAATGGGAACATTTTCTCCATGGTTACTGTGTCCAAGCCTCTCGTGTGTTCGGATAGTTAAATCAGAACTCCTCTCATCCTTCTCCTTTCCAAGGAATACATTCCCACCTTCTCCAATCGATCTTCAAAACTGAAATTTCTCATCTGTCGAACCATGTTCATAAAACTCTTCTGTACAGTCTCCAACGCCTTCATATCCTTCCTAAAATGTGGTGCCCAGAACTGACATAATACTCCAGCAAAAGCTGAACTAATATCTTATATAAGTTCAACATAATTCCTTTCCTCTTGTACTCTATGCGTCTATTAATAATGTTTGGATATTGAATGCTTTCTTAACTGCTCTCAACCTATCCCATCAACTTTAATGACTTTTATACATATATACTCAGGCCCCTCTGCTCCTGCACTATCTTTCGAGTTATACCCTATATTTAGTCTGGTCTCTCCATGTTCTTCCTACCAAAATACATCAACTCATACTTCTCCACATTGAACTCCATCTGTCAACTCTCTCCCACTTTACCAACTGGTATATATCCTTCTGAAGCCATTGTCACAGTTTACAATGCTTTCAAGTTTCACGTTCTCCTCAATATTTAAAATTATGCCTTGTACCCCAGCATGTCAAGCATTAACACACTTCAGGAAAATATCACATGAAAGCTGGGACCTGGTACACTTGGAATGGGACTCTTTGCCTGGAAGGTGGCAGGAAGAAGAGACTTTGTCATGCAACAGAGACACTGTTATCCTCAACATCTCCTGCATCTATTTAAGGATAATGCAAGACATTACCTGCCGACTACAGGCAATGGACCTAATGACTTCTGAGCCTATAATGTCCGTCACTTGCGAATTTGATGCTAGTGCTGTTGGAGAAGACATTTGTCTACTTGGGTGATGTTCTTCTGTGCCTATGGGACTCTTCAAATGTCTGCACAAATGGGATATTGTGATCATCAGCCTAGATAATCTCCTTTGGCACTGGAACTCAGTCATGTACCTTTGTCTCTACCTGGAGGTCCTGTGCTCAGTGTATTTTTTTTCCACTGTCTCATACCTGACCTCTGACCTCCTGAGGGGCTGCCCTTTTTGCACTTTCATCTTCAGTGACCTCAATTTCTGAAGGAAAAGCACCCATTTCCCACTGTAACATTTCTAGTGGTCAGGTAGAGTCTAAACAGGGTTGAATACTGCTTGTCTTGGATGATGGAGTTTGATGGGGAGAAAGGAATGAGGGTCTTACCGAAGCAGGCAGAAGAGAAGGGAGTGGAGTCGACATTGGGGAAGGGTGTAATTAGAGGTGCCCAATGTTGAACTGAGGCCATTAAGGGAGGTGTCTCTTCCCCAATCTACCCTAAGACTCGAACAGGCTGATCCAACAGGTTTCCCCTCCCCTGGTCTCTTCCCACCAGCCTTTAAATTGAAGCCTGATGGGAAATGGCCCTTACGATTACAATAATTCAATGGGGGGAGGGGGGAGGGGGAAGAGCATTGAGATGGCTATCCAGTGAATTTCATGGCTATCCTACCCAAACCCACTGGTGAATACACCAGTGGAAGGTACAAAATTTTCCCCTGGGTGTTTTCAATTCAGACCAAATTTCAAATCACCTTGCTGTGTTCTGGTTAACTTTTTGTGTGACTTACACCCTTTCACTGGAAATAGAGGTGAGATTTCTACATCCAAATCCTGTCCACTATTTTTAAAGTCCTCTGGAGTTGACCAGACTTTCCTAGTTACCAGTACATGTCACACTGTGCAGACTATTAGCAAGCAACGTAACATCAATTTCTAGAGGTCATAGGCTTTTTCGTAATAACTTGCAAGATCTATGTATGACATTTAGAAGCAAATGGGTGTGTGCATATATATGTTTGAAAGTTTGAGTGTTTTCATGGTACCTCAATGAAGCAACGCTAGTTTAAGAGTTTCACTCCTATTGACCTGCATCTAAAATGGGTTCAGTAAAAGGGAAGTTTGTAAATGCTTGCCAAAGCAATATCTCTGCAGCTGCATTTTGCAGCTACTCTCATAAATTGCAGATGTAATAAACTACCTTCTTCCTATTGCCACCTCAAAGTTATGCTTCTTGTGGTACAATTTAATGAGGGGAGGTCTTGCAATGATCAAGATAATATCCCTCTTCGACAGCACTCCAAGCAGTATCCTCAAAAATAGAAGTCTGTTTCCTGTCACTCCTAATGTCTTGCCCATCAGCTAATCTGTGAAGTGAGCATAGGATCATTATTAAACTGTAACAATTGTGACATTGTGTGCTACTTAGATGCCATTGGTGTAAGGCACTGCAATCCCTCTGACATTGTCATGGAACCAAATAAATAATCTCAGAATATTAATACTTTTAGAACATAGAACATAGGACAGCACAGCGCAGTACAGGGCCTTCGGCCCGCGATGTTGTGCCAAATTTTTACCCTAAACCTAAGGTCTATCTAACCTCCACCACTACCTTATACTATCATTCATATGCCTATCTAATAGCCGCTTAAATGCCCCTAATCAGGCCAAATCCACTACCCTCTCCAGCAATGCATTCCACACCCCTACCACTCTCTGAGTAAAGAACCTACCTCTGACATCTCTCCTATACCTACCTCCACTCACTTTAAAACTATGTCCCCTCATAAAAGCTACCTCCACCCTAGGAAAAGGTCTCTGGTGTCTGCTCTACCTATACCTCAGATCATTTTGTACACCTCTATCAAGTCACCTCTCATCTTTCGTCGTTCTAAAGAGAAAAGCCCTAGTGCTCTCAACCTTTCCTCGTAAGACTTTTCCTCCATTCCAGGCAACATCCTGGTAAATCTCCTCTGCACCTTTTCTAACGCTGCCACATCTTTCCAGTAATGAGGCGACCAGAATTGGACACAATACTCCAGATGTGGCCGAACCAGGCTATAACTAACTTTTCTGTAACTATCTCCAGAATTTGTTACTCGGAATAAGATACAGTATTATTTCGGGCGGCATGGTGTCTCAGTGGTTAGCACCGCTGCCTCACAGTGCCAGGCACCCAGGTTCGATTCCACCCTTGGGCAGCTGTGTGGAGTTGTACATTTTCCATGGGTCTGTGTGGGTTTCCACTGAGTGCTCCGGTTTTCTCCCACAGTCCAAAGATGTGCAGGTTAGTGTGGATTGGCCATGGTAGATTACCCACAGAGTTCAGGGATGTACAAGCTAGGTAGATTAGCCGCGGGAAATGAAGGGTTACAGGGAGAGGGCAGGGTGATGTGTCTGGGTGGGATACACTTTGGAGGTTCAGTGTGGATTTGATGGGCTGAATGGCCTGCTTCCATACTGTAGGGCTTCTATGATTCTGTGTAGAAATACATAAACAAAATTGAAGCTGTCTCAAGGATTGTAAAGGGAATTTGTGCACCGAGCCTAACAAGATAGGAGAGGCCCTTAATGAATACTATTCTTCAGTATTCACAACTGAGAGGGACCTAGTTGTTGAGGAGGACATTGTGAAACAGGCTGGTAGGCTAGAGGAGGTTGATGTTAGTAAGGAAGATATGCTAGGAATTTTGAGGAAGTTGAAGATAGATAAGTCCCCTGGGCCTGATGGGATTTATCCAAGGATTCTCTGGGAAGTGAGGGAAGAGATTGCAGGGCCTTTGGCGATGATCTTTTCATCCTTACTGTCCACGGGTATAGTGCCGAAAGATTGGAGAGAGGCAAACGTCATTCCCTTGTTCAAATAAGGGAATAGGGATAACCCCAGAAATTACAGGCCAGTTAGTCTTACGTCAGTGGTGAGCAAATTATTGGATAGGACTTATGATCACTTGGAAAGGCACAGTTTGATTCATGATAGTCAGCATAGATTTGTGAGGTAGAACATGCCTCACAAACCTTATTGAATTCTTTCAAGAGGTGACCAAACACGTGGATGAAGGTAGAGCAGTGGATGTGGTATACATGGATTTAAGTAAGGCGTTTGATAAGGTTCCCCATGGCAGGCTCATGCAGAAGGTAAGGAGGCTTGGGATAGGAGGAAATGTGGCAGATTGGATTCAGAATTAGCTGACCCTTAGAAGACAAAGGGTGGTAGTGGATGGAAAATATTCAACATGGTGCTCAGTTATGAGTGGTGTACCACAAGGATCTGTGGTACAAAAATCTGTGATTTTTGTAAATGATTTGGATGAAGAAGTGGAAGGGTGGATTAGCAAGTTCATGGACGATATGAAGGTGGGTCCATTGTGGACAGTGCGGAGGGCTGTTCTAGGTTACAAAGGGGCATTGATAGGATGCAGAGTTGGGCTGAGAAGTGGCAGATGGAGTTTAACCCTGGAAAGTGTGAGGTGATTCATTTTGGAAGGACAAACTTGAAAGCAGAATACAGGGTTAACGGAAAGATTCTTGGCGGTGTGGAGGAGCAGAGGGATCTTGGGGTTCATGTTCACAGTTCCCTGAAAGCTGCCACCCAGCTGGATAGAGTTGTTAAGAAGGCGTATGGTGTGTTAGCTTTCATTAATAGAGGGATCGAGTTCAAGAGCCAGGAAGTTATGCTCCAGCTATACAAAAGCCTGGTTCAGCCACATCTGGAATATTGTGTCCAATTCTGGTTGTCTCATTACAGGAAGGATGTGGAAGCGTTAGAAAAGGTGCAGAGGAGATTCACCAGGATGTTGCCAGGAATGGAGGTAAGATCTTACGAGGAAAGGTTGCGAGAGCTAGAGCTTTTCTCTTCAGAACGACGAAGGATGGGAGGTGACTTGATAGAGGTGTACAAAATGATCAGAGGTATAGATAGAGTAGCCAGAGACTTTTTCGTAGGGTGGAGGTAGCTATTACAAAGGGACATAGTTTTAAAGTGAGTGGAGGTAGACACAGGGGAGATGTCAGAGGTAGGTTCTTTACACAGAGAGTGGTAGGGGTGTGGAATGCATTGCTGGAGAGGGTAGTGGAGTTGGCCTGATTAGGGGCATTTAAGCAGCTATTAGATAGGCATATGGGTGATAGTACAAGGTAGGGGTGGAGGTTAGATAGACCTTAGGATTAGGGTAAAAGTTTGGCACAACATCGTGGGCTGAAGAGCCTGTACTGTGCTGTACTGGTCTATGTTCTATGTTCTATGTTCTATTATGGTCATTTATTTCTGTTTATTCTCTTTGGCCTGCTTGGGGGTGGATTTTGGAAAATTACATATGACAAATTTTTGCAATAATGTAACTTTATAGTAACACTTACAGTTTGCACAGTGCCCCAGCATATTGGAGAAACTAACTCCAGGTATGCTCCTATGATGCTGCTTGGCCTGCTGTGTTCATCCAGCTCCACACCTTGTTATCCAGGTATGTATCACAACTGTTATGCAAGCATACTGGGCAATAATTCCACAACAGCTATGTCTACCAACAGCAATAATACATCTAACCATTTTATCTTTTACTTTCTTTGTGGTTTAGGGGATTCAGAACCCCTGAAATAGCACGCCCCCTTCTTTGAATAATGTCAACAGAGCTTCCGAATCCATTTGGATCACTAAATAGTGTTAATGGTTGATCGAAAGCGCAGAATTCTCTTAATGCTACACCGAAATCTTAATCTATGTAATGACCAAAAAACAAATATTCATTTGTGATTTTATATGCATTGATTTTAAGACTCATTTTGTCAAGTAGTTTTATCATTTTTGTAAGTGGAACGTTGTATGAATGCTATTAAAGAGGTATAAAAATCTGGACAGTTCATCATTTGCTCCAGATTTGCAAAATTTCTTAGAGAACCTACTCTCGGGACTCTATTCACAGATCTTCTTGTATTCACACAGAAAGACAGATTTGGAAAGTTGGGAGATCTGAGAATTTGGATCTATTTTCAAACTCTGTGGATTGATTGAGTGAGACAGCAAAAGCCCCACATTCCTCTGGATATTTTACAACACCGAGCTCCGTGATTCAGAATCAGCATTGTTCATAATATGTGTGCTTGTTCGACAATTTTCTGGTTTGTAATGAAATTTTTTTTCAATAATTCTATAATACATACCCTCATACACAATTTAATCTCTCAGGGCACTGAGTAACACAGCAGCCATGTCACTGAACCAGTAACCCAAAGGCTTGGCCGAAAGATCTCGGGCATAGGTTCAAACGCCATGAAGACAACTGAGAATTCAATTAATTGAATGAATCTAGAAAAAAAAGGCATGAAGAATGGTGACAAAGAACCAAACAATCATTGCAAAAAATAGTCTGGTTAACTATCTGCAGTCTTTCGAAGATGTGTTGAATATCCAATTCCAGACTCCTAGAGTTGTTGAATCTGAACTCCTCTATATAATGGTCCAGCAAGTTCCTTTGCTGTATTTAAGAGGATTATTTACCACTACCTTCTCAAGGGTAGTTAGGGATGTGCAATAAACTCTGGCCCTTGGCAACAACATCATATCTTGTGGAGAAAACTTGTACAGATCATTCAACAACAATGACATTAAAGGAAATAGTTTCACTATTGCAATTTACACCTTTGCTCAAATCACTTGTTTTTAAATATTTATTCTCTAAGTAATGTATTTGAATTTTTTTCCAATCTAATTCTGAACCGAATGCCTTAATTTGATGATAATCAAATGTTTTTCAATGGATGTATTCAGCCTTTTAGCCCTTAATATTACACACTTCAATTTCCAATCTGCAGAAGATATTAGTAGGTTTGATGGTGTAGTGGGATAGCATCTCCTTTGAGCTAGATTCTCTGGGTTCAAGGATTACTCAAGAAATTAACGGTCAAGGAAGGTGCATTTATAACATAAACAAATATATTACCTTGTAAACCCTTCTGACACACTCGGATGACAAGCAACTTGAATGAGAAGGGATCCCTGGCCATCCGGCTGATGGAAATAAATCCGTGCCTCTTGCATCATTATCGACAGTTCCAGGCTGCAACTTGCAAATAAGAGGGATTACATTGCTGCAGCAACTTGGACTGCTGGGTGACAGGCTGAGTCAGTCGGCTGGATGGCCGGTATGGAGTGGATCGTTGTCAACAGCTTGTGAGTTTTTGTCCTTATTTTGGCTGGGGTGGATTTGGAACCTTCCTCACTGCCTTACCCTTGGTGAAGATCATCACATTGACAGTTATGTAGAAGAAGGATAGAAGTAAGAAAGGCGTGACTGAGTCTCGGCCACATTTTGCAGCAGTAAGAATGGCAAAGCTCATGACTTGTTCCACTTTAAAACTAACGGCATTTTCTGGAGTTTTCAAATGGGCAGCTTGTTATGGCTCACTGGGATAGAACTTCAGAAATCAATTCCTGCCATTTCCAGCATTGTCACAAAAATTAAACATTTCAAAAGGTATGCAGAATTTTTCATTTTACTTGTCTTTTAGACCCATGTTAACAGAAAAGACAGGCCAGGCTTTGATACTTAATAAGAAATACTATTTACTACAAATAAATACAATCTAACTACAGATAAACAATTATGAACCATCATTACATATAATTCTGCAAGTTAAGAATTGAACCAGCTTATAAAATTCCATCTTCACACATATATACAGACAGACACAGACAGACCTAAAAGAAAATCAGTGTTATTAGTAGAGGGAAAGACTGGGAAGTTAGTAATCCATGTGCCCAGGGCTTTCTGAGATAATCCTTTGGTTGATTAGAAGGCAGCTCCTCGATCTTTCTTCACCACATATTTTCACTTGTTTGCAGGAGGCAAATGGTGACTGGTTCACACATGTAAAAGGTCTCTGACTTATAAATTAAAAGTCACAGCTTACAGTAATTGATGAGGAGAAATAAACCGGTGAGCTTCAAGCTTGATTTTTGTTACTGCAGAGCAAAATCACCAAACCCAGCAACTTTCCCTATAAACACAGGAGGTGCTACTCCTGGCCCTGCACCTCCCCCCTCACCTCCATTCAAGGCCCAAAGCAAACATTTCATACCCAACAGATGTTCATGTGTACCTCCTCCAACCTGGTCTACTGTATCTGCCGCTCCCGATATGGCCGCCTCTACACCAAGCATAGACCTGGGGACTGTTTTGCGGAGAATCTGTGTTCTGTACCACGACAAACGACAACACTTTCCAGTCGCTAACAATTTTAACACCCCCTCCCACTCCCTGGGTGACATATCCATCCTGGGCCTCCTCCAGTGCCACAATGACACCACACGCTAACTGGAGAGCAACACCTCATATTCCAGCTTGGGAACCTAAACACAGAATTCACCAGTTTTAAAATCTCCCACCCCTGGCTTCATCTCATGACCAACCTTTCCTCTCATCCCTACCTTCTTAACCTGACACAACCTGTCCACCTTCTTCCCCACCTATCCAACCTACCCTTCCTGCCGACCATTCCCCACTACTCCCTACCTGTATTCAATGTATCACCACCCCACCTACATTTCCCAAGCCCAACCCAACCTTCCTCCTCGACCCAACACAACCTGTCCATCTTCTCTCCCACCTATCAGCCCCACCCACCCCACTGACCAATCCTCACCACTCCCTATCTGCACTCACCTATCACCATCCCACCTACCTTTCCCCAGCCCCACCCCTCTTCTATTTATTTCTCAGCTCCCTTCCATCTCCATTTCTGAAGAAGGCTCCTGACCTGAAACATCAACTTTGCTGCTCCTCTGATAATGCCTGGCCTGCTGTGTTCCTCTGGCTCCATACTGTGTTGTCTCCTCCCCTTCCAGATGTCTAATGGATCCTGACCCAAATGTTTGCAACCCCAAACTGTTTTGCTACTTGAAAGCTAATCTCATAATTGAAGAAATAAGAAGTTTGCAAATGAATAGGTTAGGTGAATGTGCCAAAATTTAGCAGATGAAGTTTACCATTGTCAAGTGTCAGATTATTCATTTTGGTCAGAGGAATAATAGGCAATTTATGACCGAAATGGAGAGAAACTTCAGAATGCTTCAATACAGAGAGATCTGTGTCAACCTGTGCATGAATCACAGCCATTGCATACAGATGCAGCAGGCAATAAGGAAGGCAAATGGAATGTTAGCATTTATTGCTAAAAGAATAGCGTAAAAAGTAGGGAAGTGTTGCTGTAACTGTACAAGGTGAGACTACACCTAGAGAACTGTGTACAATTTTGGTTCCCTTACCTCAGGATGGGTGTAGTTATATTGGAGGCAGTTCAGAGGAGGTTCACTAGATTGATTCCAGACGAGAGGGATTTGTCTTATGAAGAGAGATTGAGCAGTTTAGGTCTATACTCTCTGAAGCTCAGAAGAAGGAGAGGAGATTTAATTGAGGCATAAAATATGCTAAAGGGGATTGACAAAGTAGACTTAAAGAGAACGTTTCCTCATGTGGGATAATCTGAAATGAAAGGTCATAGTTTAAGATAAGGGGTGGCAGACTTAAAGAAGAGATGAGGAGAAATTAACTCACTCAATGGGCCATGAATCTGTGGAATTCACTACCTCAGAGTATGATGGATGCCAGGAGTAAATTTGAGTAGGAGATACATTTTTAATTAGTGGTGTGTTGAAGGGTTATAGAGAGCATACAAGAAAGTGAAGTTGCGGCTGAGATTAGATTACCCATCATCGCACATATGGCAGAGTAGGCTCAAGAGGCTGAATTGTCAATTCCTGCTCCTAATTCTCACTTTCTAATTATTGACAGGCAGGAAGTCTTTGTCATGGATAACCGGTCATTAATTCACACACCAATCAGCTATTTGTTGTGGCAAAATGTCCATTTGTAGGCTACCACCCGGCTCCAGCTCATCCATAACCCAGTTTTCCCCATTGTCTGAATTAACAGCTGTATAAACAACACTCACAATGAGCATCAGGTAACTTGCTTTTGTGCAGAAACTATTCGACAATCCTTGACTCTAAAATCAGCCCTTTCCCCACTTCAGTCCAAAACAAAAATGCAGAAAAATTAAAGAAGATTATATTTACATGCTAAACACTGAAATCACAAAGTTGCTGGAAGCATTTCTGAGTTGCCCAAGAAAGTTGGTAATAGAAGTTACCTAAGACTGCACTTACACAGAAATCACTGAACTGACCTGAGATTAAATTCTTCAATTAGTCACTTTTCTGCAAAATCTCTTGAAAAAGTAATATAGTTCACTGAGGTATAATTATTTTAACAGTCTGCAAAAGTCATAATTACTGTTGAAAATATAGATATATATAAATTAGGAGCAGAGGTACACCACTCAGCCCTTCAAACCTATTCCACCATTCAATATGATCCTGGCTAAACTTCTATTCAGTACCCTGTCCTCATTTTCTCCACATAACCTTCAATCCCTTTAGACCTTCTTCTTGAAAACATTCAATATTTTGCCCGCAGTTGCCAAAAGACTTTAATTCCTTTTGTCATTCGAGCTGTCCAGTGTGCCACCCTATCACAGATATTCCCTTTGGTCCATCAAACCCTGGAAATCGAATTTTACATTTGCAGAATGTTAAACATCTTCATTCTATTACAACATTTCAGTTTTTAAAATTTCCTGAAGGATTCTATCTAATAGTTACATTTTTAGCTTCATTCAATTCATGTGTCCTGATCATTAATTCATTTTGTGTAAAAAAAAGTGATGCAAAACAGAAGTTATTGCAGAAACTCAGCAGGTCTGGCAGCATCTGCAGAGAGAAAGAAAAACCAACATTTCGAGTGTCAAAATTTCAGTTCTGATGACAGGTCACTGGACTTGAGATGTCAACTCTGTTTTGTCTCCACACATGTCACCAGACCAGTTGAGTTTCTCCAGCAGTTTCTGCTTTTGATTCAGTTTTCCAGTTATATCCGCAGTTTTAGTAATTGAAAGTGATGGATGGGTTAGGGTTGGTTTAATGCAAAAGTAAAATCTGAAATAAAACTTTAAATAATTCAGGAAATTATCAGCAGATCAGTTAATATCTGTGATGAGAGAAACCAGGTTAACATTTTTGGTCAATGATGTTTTGTCAGAACTGGAAAACGTTGAAATTAAATTGCTCTTAAGCAATTATGGAAGCAGGGAACATTTGAGGTAAGAACCAAAGAGAATATAGGGTGGAAAGTAGGAGAGGTCAAGGGATGAAGGGATTGATAGTGTGAAACAAAAGGAGATTGTAATAGCACTAGAAAAGACATAAAAGATGAGTCTAAAGCAGGATTTTCCAACAAGTGATTTGGGGACTCTATTGTTCACTTGGCCCAAGGATAGGTCCTTCTCCAAATCACAGAAATTGTAACACAGAAAGATATGTCAATTTTTGAAAATGCTGTTGAGCTGCTCTGCCAACCAGAGCCTATTTTCATTTATATTTGTTTCTGATATTTTGGCTAGTGTGCCAATCAGATCCTAAGGCACATAAAAAGCAGCATCTGATTAAACAAACAGGAAGGAATGGAGAGGTATGTGCTTTGGCCTTTTTGAATTTTCAGACCTCTGGAACTTCATATTGAGTAAATGTGGAATGACGTGGCAGAGGTGGGAATGAGTAGTGAGTTGAGTAGTCACAGGAAGAAAGACCCCAGGCTAGATACTCTACTCTGCACAAATGAGAAGCTTCAGATAGAGAGGTGGGGACAGGAACAAAAGACCAGACTAGACTTCCTGATCTGGCTTCAGGGAAGCTCCAGGTCAGAGCGCTGGGCACAATCAAAGGCCCATGGCACATGTCCCAGTCTAGATTCCAGGCGATAATATGTGGGTAGAGGGCGGAAGCCCCATGCACTCACCTGGAACTTGGAGAAGTGTGGCGGGTGGGAGACAACATGGAGAGCACAGGCTATGGGCTCATTTTTGAACTAGGAGAGGGCTTGGGAGAGGGGAGCAGAGCTGAAACTGGGTACACAGATTGGTGGTGGGAGAGGTTGCTATTGTAGGGAAGAGGGCTGTAGGGTTATGCATGGGATGAGAAAGACTGCAAGATTGCAGCTATCTTTCTGCGAATAAGAGGCATAATGCACTGGAAATTGCATCGGTGTATTTTTCAGTGTAGTTACAAACAGACCTTGTCTCATTGCCCTTACTCACTCATGGATTGCAGACAGCACAACAGCAATATTTCTGCAGCAGGACTGGAAATTATCTGTGTTTATTATCCATAACATACTGAACTGTGAAGATGCTGACCTCTCCTTAGGCTTGAGCAAAAATAATTACTGATCAAGTCTGAGTCTTCAGAGAATCTTGGACTCAGGACATTTTTTTGTTATTGACCATAATGAAACCACATTGTGCCTAATATGTAAGGAGAAAATAAATATTTCTAAGAACTGAAGTATTAAACAACATTATTGTACAGAACATCCTGGCAAGTTTGACAGCCTAAAAGGTCAAGTGAACATTGATCAAGCGAATTCCCTGAAACAGAATATTTCAGCCAACAGTCTTTCAAAGCTGCACATGGCAGCTCTGAAGCAGCTACCAAGTTCAGTTTCTTGATAGCTGAAGCAATAGTAAAAAGTGGGAAAAAATTGTCAATGGGGATCTTGTGAATGACTACCCAGGCATATTCACATCTATGGCATGCCCTGAGAAAAAAATCAGTGGCTGTTAACATCAGATGAGGGCCTAGCATCGAAGATTCAAATTTGTCTGACCTCAAGAATCAGTGCCAGTCTCTTTAAGGCTTGATGGCAGCACAGATGTGATAAAGCGTTACTAGAGTCATAGAATTGTTACAGTGTGGAAAGAGGTCATTTGGCCCATCGATTTTTCACCCCCCCCTCTGAAGTGCATCTTACTCAGACCCCCAACCTGTCCCTGTAACCCTGCATTTACCATGGTCAATCCACCTAACTTACACATCCCGAGACAGTACAGACAATTTATCACAGTCAATCCACCTAATCTGCACATCTTTGGACTATGGGAGGAAACTGGAGTGCCCAGCAGAAACCCAAACAGGCATGGGCAGAACATTCAAACTTCACACAGTCACCCAAGTCTGGTATCAGCTGGCGCTGTGAGGCAGCAGTGTTAACCACTGAGCAACCGTGCCACCCTATTTACCAGCAATCTTTAGGTGAGGAGTCACAAAAACGTTTGAAGTCATGGAGGAATTGCTTGATCTGTGCAGAATGAAAGGCATAACGATAGGGCAAGACATTTTCAATGAAATGCAACATATCCTGGTGTAATTCAAACTTTCAGAGGAAAAACCTTGTGGTCTAACGACTGACCGGGCTCCTGTGACAACCACAATAGGTTCATTTGCCTGATATTGAACTTGGTGCCTCAAGAAAGTATCACATTTGCACTGTATCATCCACTGAGATAAGATGGATCTCATGACCCTGGAGATGAAGGACATGATGAAAAAGGTTGTCTCAACAGTCAATTCCATAAGGTCCAAGGGGCTAAATGAAAGAATGTTCAAAGACATCCTCACAGATCACAGCATGGTGTCAGCGATGTTACTAGCTCACCCAGCAAAGCAGCACAGTCACCAGATTCTGGGCTCTATGTGAAGAAATAAAAATCTTCGTGGCAAAGAAAGGGAAGGTATTGAATTTCATGGCTGATATTGAGTGGTCAAATGACTTAGGGTTCCTAGCTGACGTCACCACGTTTCTTTCAGACCTGCACTCGAAATAGCAAGGGAAGGTACCTTATTAACAAACTGTATGAGGGTGCCCAAGTATTAATTTAGAAATCAGAGTTGCTTCAGAAACAGTAAATAGGAAGAAAGTTGAACATTTCACAAGCTTCTCAGCAAGGCAAGCTCGGACAGTGAAATCGGAAAAATTAATCAACAGCTTGGAAGAAGATTTCAAGCACTGATTTGTAGGCTTCAGGATGCATGATGATAAGCTGAAGCTTTTTGCAGACCCAATTGGAATTGATTCCAATAAAGCCTATGCAGTGTTCCAAATGAAGCTTATTGAGATGCAAAATGATTGCAAATCGAAAAGAGCTTTTACAGAGTGTGACCTTTGGACATTTTACACTCATAACATTCCCTTAGAGTCTCAGCCAAATCTATTGAACTGTGCTATTCAATTTATTGCATTGTTTGGCAGCACATATCATTGTAAGAAGCTTTTCTCAAGAAAGTAGATCAGATTAAACTCAAGATCACTCCTTATTAATGCCTATCTATTTGAAATACCTTTGTCATGACATTAAGTGGACAAGCAGACATTGATGTCTTGCGCAAGTAATGTCAATGCCACATATTTCATTGAATCAGGGTTCAGAGGAAGTGTCCATAACGATACAAATTTTTGTTGTTTGAATTGACATTGAGACCAATTTCCAAGGAAATTATGGTTTAACTTTCTTGCAAAGTTTGCCCACTGACCCATACAATGTGAATGGATAGGCATCGGCTCCTTGTGAAAGCAAAGATAATAGATACTACATCAGTGTTTGACATAGTGTGAATAATAAATTAATCTCCTCACATTTCTTCCCAAACTTCGCTCACCCAACCATGTCCATCCTCACCCCCACCACACAAGTGAAAGAAAAGTGCAAATATGCCTCTCCTGTGTGAAAAGTTTGGTTAGACTCACCTAGCGGAAATGTAAACAGGTGAAATCCAATCATCACAAAAGCTGTTATCCAAAAGTAAGTAACAAATATTCTCACCCAAAAATCAAGAAATTAAGGAACAGAGTTTAGGGAAATAAAGGGAATTGTTGAGTTTAAAACTGAAAACGATGAATTAAAATAGAAGGTGCTGTTACTTGAAGCTCCATTTGGAACAGTGTAGAAAATAAAGGTCTGAAGGACGAGAGAGGGACTGAAATTAACAATTATGATAGTGAGTGGATGTTCATTGTTACACTCACAGACTGAATGGATGCTTTCACAAACCATCCATCCAAGATACAAATGTTTTGCACATACAGTATGCTAAATAGAAAGAAATGTACATAGCTGAAAGAAATGTACATCGCCGAAATAAGAATGTCGAAGTCAGATGAGATGTGGAGAAACCCTGCGCAATGTCCCCTCCAGCATTGCTCCTCATCACTTACATGACAACATCTCCATCCATGATGCCAGCATGTGTTTTACCTTTGGGAATAATATGATCTAATGGGCTCGGTATTCTGTGCATAAAGTTGTGCATAATTTTCAAAGATGGGAGTGTGCTAGTGACATCCTTGTGAAGTGTTTGGAGAATAGTTGTCTACATTGTGCGTTGTGTTTAAAGTATAAGGAAGTGAAAGTTGGATTTGTGGACTGGTGGAGGAAGGAGGAGGAATGACCTTGAAATTATGAAAGAAAGGAAATGTCAATTAAACATTATACTAACGTGGTTGAAAGCAGTAGGGAAATGTGGTATGAGGAGTTGATGCTAAGATTGGTGCAAATGTCACAGAGAGAGAGCAAGAAAATGGTATTCTTGCCTACTAACACTTGTGACATCATTGAACTTTCTCCACATTGCAGATGTGTTCAGGGAATTCATCTCCCATTAATCTTTTCCACAACCTGAGATGTAAGTGTTGAGTCAAGGAGCAATGCTTAGACCAAAGCCTCTAATGCTGTTCCAGAGAACCTGGGGAACAATCTACATACATTACATTTGTATTTTTCCTCCTTTGCAGTCAAAAACAAACTCCTCTTTAAGAGGTAAAAATTACCTTTAATTTGCTCCAGTCTGCCTTTCCAGCCACCAGTCCCAGCCCCAACCATACATCTCAACCCCACATCATCCCCAACCCCACCACCACCCAAACAGATGACAAACCAAAGAACAATGCATAGGAGTATGGAGGATTGCACTGATTACTTCACTGATCATTTTCATTTGCAAGCACTAATTACATTTTGTTCGCTGGATTACTTGAACAGATGTAACTCTATGCTCTGTCCCTCACATTGCTACTTCTGGTCATAATCTAAGTTTAAAGTCAAAATATTTCAATTAGTTCTGTGTGATTCTTTGAAATTCTACTTGGTACTATAACAAGTGAAAGCTTCAGTTCATCTTGTTGGATCCAAGAAATTGTCTTCTAAACGTTAATAAAAGTTTTCAAAATTTACAGAGAAAGGAAACTTTTTTGCTTTGCAATATTAAATTATAAGGGAAGACCATTCGAAACAACATGTGAGACAGACTTCTGATAAAACATAAAAATAAGTTTGGGCAATGACATCAATCACTACCTTGCTTGGATGATAAAGAATGGAGCGCCAACAACTTTTGAACCAGCATTCATGAGGAACCTTTATGTATAGGTCACTTACATAAATCATTGCAGGACTGATTCAACCTGTACTTTTTTCTATGAGGAACATCAATTGCACCATGCAAAAGTAATCAACACGGAACTTGTGTTGTTTTACGTGTGCCTAGGTTTTATCATAAAAATGATTTGTGATGCATGAACAGGTCATCTCTGCTGAAGCTTTCTGAAACATTGCTTTTTAAGTTTGTGATATATAATTGAATGGACAGGTAAAGTACAATGTGTCTCCATGGGGTTATGCTCATTTAAGAAAAATACATAAAATGTGAATGCACCATTTCTGTACAGTAAATCATGACAATTTAAAAAAAGTGGAAGTATTGGGATATTGATGTTTTCTATGCTGCATTGTTCCGAATTGACAATCTGCACTTGGTTTACAGTACACACAAAGCTGAACATCTTTAATATTAAACTGTTTAATAGAAGCTTTCTGTTTACTTAACTCAAAAACCCAAAGTATTAAGTGGCATCTCAATTTGATTCTGGTGCGAATCATTTGAACCAATGTTACAGTTCTTCATTGGATTTTTTACGTATATGTTGGCTTGGAATGTATAATAAAGGATTTATAAGAATGCACTCAAAAAACCTTTTTTTTTCTGATTTCATTGACTTCTTAAAGCATTGCAGACTTGGAATACATTTCTAATCTTCATCATCCCTTCTCTTAAACTATCATTCTTGGTGATTGAGTGGAACGAACAGTAGGTGTCTGGTGGAAGGGGCTGCTAAACATCTTGTGGAGAGAAAATTTGCCATATACCATCCTTTATGGTGCACATACAGTCTCCTTTCTGGGCCTTGAGTTAGACATTCAGTGGGTTCACTAAAATATTGAAAGTTTCATTTTCATGGGCTTAATCTCAGAAATAAATGATAAAGAAAATAGATACTGTCACATGATTTTTTTTCTTCATCACCAAGTCCTCCATTATCTCGGGTCAGCCTGGTACCCTTCTCCTGAATTCTTTCCATGTCAGTGCATTATTTTGGCTTCAAAGAACATGAAGTAGAATTGCTCAGACTACAGAAATTGCCGTGACATTAATCAGCAAGCAACACTGTGGCCTTCATCAAGAGTTTTAGGTTCAAATGACATTTAGCCAATCAGAGAAAACCTGCCTCCCCCAGGTTGACACAAGATGGAGTCTACTTCACCAGCACCAAAATGCCATGAAAGCTGTGCAATTAACTTGACTGGGTACTCAATCACTTTAATTTTTAGCTCGCTTGACTGTTATGGTGCACTGTCCCTACCTTGGAGCCAGGACTCTCAGGTTCAAGTTCCACCTGGTACAGCGGTGTGTAATAACATCTCAGAACACGTTGATTAAAATGTGTAGAAGAGACTAATAATCCTTTTTCCACCATGCACCTGGGAAAATTCCCAGTAGTAAGAAAGTTGGTCAGCCAATCCAACATGGCTTTGTGCCACTCCCAGCCACTCCCCATCTTCAATTTCATCTCTATGGGTGCAGAAAAATTGATCCCAGTATGTCAGGCATCTCCATTTCATGAAAGAAATGCATCCTAAATTCTGACACTTTTGCAGTCTCAATTGCAATCTCCAAGCAGGGAGAAGATGGCATTGCCAGTGGCTTTGGAAGTGACCAGGTCCATGAGGTTTTATGGATTAGGCTCCTTTAAGAATGGAGCAGGTGATGATGTTAATATCGGCCTTTTTTCCATCCACTGTTTTATAAGGAAGGCCATTAAGTCTCTGTAAGCATAGAGAATTGAAGGTGGTTCACTATCTTGCAAGAGAAATGCAGTTGGAAAGAGAACTTCGCAATGATTTCAAACTTACCAGTCATTCAGTGTCCCCTTAACTTATGGTGTATGTAATTTCTGAAATCTAACAGAACATGAAAGGACTTTGCTCCTTCAGCATCCAACTGGTGTTTGAACATACTCAGGTTATTGTGCCGTCAATTCCCGATACCCTGGCAGCAGCTATGATGTCTTCATTCTGCATCAGTTCACTGATCAGTGGGCAATGAGGGTTATTCTGACTAACGAATATACTGCATATCTCGCAATCCATGCAGACATGAATAGCATGCATATAATAAAAGTTAAGCTGTCATGTAAAATGTGACTGATCAAACCTTTTGAGAAGTTAAACAATGTTTTGTAATGAAGAAGTTCTGCTATAGTTACCAGACAGTATGTCAAGATGTATCATGATTTGTTGCACATTGCATGCCCATACCATCGATCATGTGGCATCAGGTCAAACATGAGCAAAGCAACCTCCTTTAGATTACTACATTACCACAAAAACCCTGCGCCTCTTCGGCTGATGATTCGGTGCTCCTCCATGTTGAATATCATTTGGAGGAAGCGCTCAGGATGGCAAGATTGCAGAATTTACTCTGGGTGGTAATCTTGAATGACCAGCACCAAAGGTGGCCTAGCAGTACCATGACTGACTGAACTGGTTGAGCCCGAAAGGGCGTAGCTGTTAGTCTGGATCTGCAGCTGGTGGTAAAGGAACCTTTACAGCCTTCAACTGTGCTTCTATAACTCTATTCTGTTTTTTGTTAATAAAAGATAAAATTTAAACTCAATCTCAGAGTAAAGTAAATGTAACATACCTGTCTTACTAATGTTATTTACCTTAACCCTTCTGTAACTTGAGGCATAATGCGCCATCCCAGTAAATTTCACAATATTTCTTCTTAATATATTGGAAATAACTTTACACATTAGGAAATAATTTACAATTTATTAGAAAGGCACACAATTTCAGCAAATTAGTGAAGTGACCATGATCGCTCTCATCAGATTTACATATCTATTAAGGCACAATAAGAGACACAGCAAGTGTGTCAACTGTTCACTGGGGAGAGAAAAAAGAAGGGAAAGCTTATGAAGAAATCCTCCAACGTAATGCTGAAGATTGCTGTGCCTGACAACTTGCACAGGATGGCTGAGATGAGCACTAGAGGTTAGGAGCTGGTACCTGATGGATAATTATCCAATTCACCATTTGGATTCAGAATATGCCAACTAACACCAGCCAGGTCTGTAATGTATGCCCAATACCCCCACACCACACTTAACCCAATTTCATGGGAAATTTGAAAAAGTGAAAAGTGCTTTTAAAGTCTGTATGAAGTTCAAAGTGATGAGAATTGTTAAGTGATTCAACTGCTGGAAGTACCAAAATGCTGATATTCAGTCAATCCTGCAGCTGAGTAGACCAGCACTCGATGCCCTTTCCATTTGTGACCTCATTGCATGCAAAGTGATCTTTCAGCCTTTTTTGCAAAGTTTGAGACAAATGGCGTGTGGCGCGATCTATCAGAAATCTTGAAAACTCAATATTTTGTCCTTCAAAAAGGGCAGTATAGGAAACCTTGCTGACTTCAGGAAAGTGCATTTTAGGGATGTTAGAACACAGCCAATTCATGACATGCTGTGTGATGAGAATAAAGTTGGACGTAAAATATGTACTTTTTTGCACTTGCTAGCCCTTTGTATTTAAATGCTGTGAAAAGCTATTTGCATCTTTGCATTATCTAACACAGTCTTTACTGTAAGCCAGAACTAAGAAAGAGGGATTAATTGACACAAATTCTCTGCAGAGTGTGCTATGTATTTTGCTGAGTACGTGGCTTATTTTGCTGAATTTCTAATTTTGACTAGTAACTGACCATTGTTGCCCACACTGTGAAACAAAAAGATAAATGCTAAAAAAAAAGGAGCAATGATCCCAAAAAGGAAGCAATAGCCAAAAACCAATGAGAAAATCAGGTTAGCAGCTGGACAACTAGACAAGTGTAGTTAAACAAAATAACCACCTTGAAAAGTAATCTCGCAAAAACCCCTCTGGATATATGAGTAAGGCTTAATCAAGCTGAGGCTTTGGAATTTTTTGTCAAAAATATATTAACAAAGGTCTTGTGAATAAAATCTCACGCATGATGTGAGATCTGAAGTCAGCAGAGTTTCCTATACTGCCCTTTTTGAAGGACGAAATATTGAGTTTCCAAGATTTCTGATGTCAAATTGTGGGGGCTGCATGAAGATCCAGTGTGTTTTGAGTTCAAAGAAGAAATATCAGCAAAGACCATCCAGATGTCAGAATAGTGAACTGTCCAAAGATTGCTGTCTTTTTGGACAATGTCCAATTAGAGGAAAGCTGTCTCATTGTCAGAGACAAAGCCACCACATCACAGACTTGGTTGAGGCTTATATTCAGTGATCCAAAATGGATAATATTGTTATAACTTCTAATATTTGCGCAGGAGTCTAATGTTGATGAGTCCATATGTATCATCCTCTGCTATTTTCTTTTAAAATTGTGAACATTTAATTTAACAATTAATAATTAAGACTTGAATGTTATTTGATTTCACTAATGAATTTGTTATATGACTCAACACAGGCAACTTTTAATTAAAAACCAAAAGAACTGTGGATGTTGTAAATCAGAAATAAAAACAGTAATTGTTGGAAAAGCTCAGCAGGTCTGGTAGCATTTGTGGAGAGAAATCAGAATTAATGATTCCGGTTGTGTAACCCTTCCTCAGAATTGATGAGTTTTTCCAGCAACTTTTAAGTAAGTTCAGACAGGTTTGCCAATAGTTCAGAGGTCTTCGTTCATTGGGTAGCAAAGTATTACAAACTGGGGCAGCACGGTGGCTCAGTGGTTAGCACTGCTGCCTCACAGCACTGGGGATCCAGGTTCAATTCCACCCTTGGACGACTGTCAGTGTGGAGTTTGCACATTCTCCCCGTGTCTGCGTGGGTTTCCTCCGGGTGCTCTGGTTTCCTCCCACAGTCCAAAGATGTGCGGGTTAGATAGATTGGCCATACTAAATTGACCAAAGTGTTCAGGGATGTGTAGATTAGGCAGATGGGTCTGGGTGGGAAGCTCTGAGGGTTGGTGTGGACTTGTTTAGCCAAATGGCCTGTTTCCACACCGTAGGGATTCTATGATCATTCTATGAAAAGGTCAAATGCTCAGTCCCCGGTCCAAGTAAACTTAGCTGTTCTCCACATGGATACTATTAGAATCACTGCAGTTGATCTCTGGATTAGTAAGGGAAAAGTCAACATCCGTTATTGATCTTAATTGTCACCCAGCAGCTTGAATTGTTAATGCAGCTGTGTGAATGTTGGCTGATCATGCAGTTTGCTCTAGCTGTGATTTCTCAGCCATTCACATTACAATGCTTGCAAACAACCAGTGAAAACTCAAATGAATATTGTCCATAACTGGACAACGTAAATGATAATGCTTACATTTTACGTAGTAACATCCCAGCAAGTGGTCAGTGCAATTGTGTTTTGAATGTAAATATGATTCTCCAGTAGCTGTAGATGATGACAGTGAGGGTATTAGATTTGGAATCATGTCATTCTCCTCTGTCTCATGTTGGGGGGGGCTTTAGCTGCTTTGTAAGGTGTGTGACAGCTGCAGGAGCTTACTTTTGTTGTTGGATACAGTGACAATGCTGTAATTGATTTAGTTTTTGACACTGTCATCTCAACATCAGCAATGTCACAAGGAATCCTTTAAGTGCTGGCTCCATCTCAGATGAATGAGCAAATAATCTGTGGGGGAATGTCAAAAATAGAACAGAAAATCAGTAATGATCCTCCTGAGTCCTCACATCAATCTCCATGAAATGACATGTTATGGCTTCACACATTATGTCATGGAGGCTAATGTCATGCCCCAATAAGAAGTTCTGTCCTCTTATGCAGATGTGTGCTGCAAATCCAAAGTGGGAATGATATGTTGGGGGAGTTAAATTCAGATGCTTCTGCACCATAATAGCACCTTCTCCCCACAAAAATAGACACCCAGAATATCACAGAAGATTTAACCTGTAGATATGACGTTCTGTGGGATTCTCTGAACAAGTAGTCACTTAATTTATATCCGCAACCATTTTTGAGCTATTTCAGCCATCCTTTAAAACTTTGGAATAACAAGTTAAAAATACCCAAGGCACCTTGGGGTTCTGACCTGTGGTCATGATGCTTCACCGTCATGACAAATGAAATAAGATTCAGTTTCACTGCATTACAAAGGGTGACAAATAATTAAATATTATATAAAAATGGATATTTGCATTTATAAAACAACACGTGTGCGCGCTGCGCGCACACACATACACAAACATACACACAAGCTGTCAATGTCATCTTTTCAGTTCTAACTGCATCTCTATCAATTTGCTTAGTTTTTTAGGGCAGAAATATTTAATTGGTCAATTGTTGATTCATATCCTGAGAAGACTAGCTGGAGCCTCACTTATTTACAACATATGGCTTGGATGAGGAGAGTAAAGGTACTGTAGCTGAATTTGCAGATGGGATAAAAATAGATGGGAAGGCAAATGGTGAGGATGACACAAAGAGGGACATAGGTTAAGCAAGTGAGAAATAAACTTAGCAGATGGAACACAATTTGGAAAAATAGGAGGTTATGCACTTTGGCAGGAAGAATGGAGGAGCTGAATATTATTTACATGGCAAAAGACTGCAGAAAGCTGCATGACGTAGGGATTTAGAAGTTCTCATCCATGAATCACAGAAAGCTGCCATTCAAAGTCATTGGGTAATAGGGAATCAAAGGAAATGAAGTATAAATGAAGGGAAGTTTTGCTAAAACTACACAAGGTATCACCTATACCATAGCTGGATATTGTGAACACTTTTGGGTTGCTTAACTCTAAGAATAGATATTCTGACATTGGAGGTAGTTCATGGAAGGTTTACTAGGCTGGTACCAGGTATGGGGAACTGTCTTATGAGGAGAGGTTAACTAGGTTGGATGTGTACTCATTGGAATTAAAAGAATAAGAGGCATTTGAAATATATAAGAATCTTAGCGGATTTAATAGGCTAGATGTGAAAAGAATGTATTTCCTTTTGAGGGAGTCTAAAACAAGAGGTCAAGTCATCAAGTCAAAATAACAGGGTCATATTTAAGAGCAAGGTGAGGATAAATTTCTTCTCTCAGCGGGTGTAAATCTGTAGGATTTGTTATTGCAGAAGGCTGTTGAAGCTGGGTGATTAAGTATCGTCAAGGCTGAGATTTTTAATCAGGAAGAGAATCAAGCTGCTAAGTGAAGAGGGACGAACTTCCCTTCTTTCATGACCCACACAATCAATTGATTGCAGCAACATTAATTTAAAAAGGATCCCTTGTCTTGTGGATCCCTTCCTCTCAGATGCAAATGAATTTGTGTTTTACAGGGAGCCAATTTAACTAGACCTATTTGAATTAATATCTAGTGTGAGTTCATTAATTAGTACACGTGAGAAGAAATGCTAACATATCATATATACGTAGATATAAGAAATCAGAGGAAAGTTCAAAAAGATAGAAGTTCAAAGGAACAGGTCAGTCTCTGAATTGTTTGTGAAGTGATAGTTACAATTATTGCAGAGGAGATTACCAAGCTGGTGACACTGGTAGTTGAGCAATTGGCTTCATGATTCTTAGTGTTGCACACTGGTTGAGATATTGTAGTTCTGATTTTTATTGCCTATGATTGAGTTCTACCATTCAAGGTGAGAGACTGTCCTTTGGCTGCCTTGTTTTCTTTTGTCTGGTTTGAGAGTGAGAGAGTCTTCCTTCACATGCAACACACAAGTGATTAGGGGCTATTTCTTTGAATGTAGAGTATGCTAGTACTCAAATCCAAGTTGGTACACATGATAATAGTCAGTTCCACGAGCAGCTAAGTAGAGCTAAATCTGGCTCTGTAACCCCCCACCCTTATGTATGCTTGAAAGGAAAAACACAGAATGTATCTGCAGTTTGGGACGCAATCTGCAGGATTGGATTGCTGCTTCACAGAGTTGTTCAACACCACCTTATCACTGTAATGGCAAGAGATCACAGTCCAATTTGTTTTAACCTTCCTCTTCCCTCATTTGAAGAGCTGTAGTTTGAACTGACCTTCCTATGCATAGATGTGACAATTGCTCTCTCCATACAACCACGTAATTCATCTTTGTCGTTTTGGCTGCAATAACCCTCTATTAAAAAACAGATTTTAGAATTACAAATTTAAAATGTTCGAGTATTTGGGATTCTAACCCATAGACATGACATTTCTCCACGGTACTCAAGGCAGCAGAAAATTCTGCCCTTAATCTCAGTTATGGTAACCTTGAAAGTAAGATTGATTGTTATAAAAACCCACCTGATTCATTAATATCCTTCAAGGAAGGAAATCTTTCACCTTATTTGGTGAAACAACATGCGTCTACAGATCCACAGCAATGTGTTGACTTTTAACCACACTCTAAAATGGACAGGCAACTCACTTCAAAGAACATTTGAAGACGGGCAACAAATGTTGGACATGCCAGTGATGCTAACATTCTATTGAAGCATAAAAATAAAAAAGAGCTGTATATCTTCTTTTTTCATCATAATGATCGGTTGATAATGGCAGAATTTTAGTCTACATAAGACATTCCTAGTTTATTCAAGTACGTATTTGAAATAATTCCTCTTCTTCCATCTTTAGCGGATGATTAGGTCTCTCCAGGGCACTTAAGTACAGTATTAAACAGATAATGATGTAGGAGCAGTTTATCTTTGTGTCCACAGCAGTCATGGATCTCACAGTTAAATAGCTATTCTAATATCTTCAATTCCTTTGAGAATGTGAAGCTAGTTTCAGGCTCCATGATGTTTATACATTATTTAAAAAGAAGCAGCCACCATTCTTTTTCCAGTATTTATTTTTAGTATTCCTGATTCATACCATTTATTTCAGTGACACTGAAGATTTTTCCCTGCAATTGAACTCCAATAAACCAGTTTTACCCTGTAACCCACTAACTTGGCAAGGAGTTAATCCCAATTTCTGGCACTTCGTCAATAGTCCTGTAAGTAAAGCACTTCACGTGTGTATCCAAGTATTCTTTAAATGTACTAGAGTTTCTGCCTCCACTACTTTTCAGATAGTGGTTAATGGAGTATAATATCCAACTGAAACAATTTTGCTTCGAACTCCACTCTAATCCTTCCGGAAATTCCTTTAGATTATGTTATGAAGTTAGTGATTCTATAAAGCCTGAGACAAGACAACTACATAGAAAAGGCAAAATTATTTCAATGGGGGTTTCATAAAAGCAGATTGGCAGCCAAGGGAGATGGCGAGATTCTCACTACTTGCCTGGGACTTCTATGATGTGATTGTTGCTTGCCATTTATCAGCCTAAGCCTGGATATTGTTCAGACCTTTCTACATATGAACACAGACTGCTTCGATATCTGGGGAGTTGCAAATGGAACTGGACATCGTACAATCTTCAGCAAAAATCCTCACTTCTGACTTTATGATGTCACAGAGAATATGAATGACGCAGCTGAAAGTGTTTGGACCCAGGACACTAACCTGAGGAACTCCTGTAGTGAGGTAACAAGCCTGAGATGATTGGCAGCAACCACATCCATCTTCATTTGTTCTTGGAATGATTCCAATTAGCAGAGATTAATTCCCCTAATTCTTATCGACTGCAAGTTTATGAGGGTGTCTTGATGCTATGCTCAATCAAGTGGTGGCTTGATGTCAAGGGCAGTCACTTTCACCTCACCTCTGGAGTTCAGTTCCCTTGTCCGTGGTTGTGCCAAGGCTGCGTTGAAGTCAGGATCCAAAAGATTTTGTGAAAGTAGACTGCCACAAGCAGATCAGTGCCCCATGTACTTTGCTCAGATATCCCTATTTTGGGTCTGAACTTATGAGGAGCTGCCATCGACAAGTGTGCATTTAAAAAGAAAGAAATCATGCGGAGTTAGAAGGAACTGGAATCTTCCTTCTGTTTCCACAACACTTGCTAGGGCCAGGATAATCCCACATACCACTTCCATTCTCCTTCACAGCACAAATTGGCTCTTTTGATGTTGATGAATTTTCTTTCGAATAACTGACTGCTCATTACAATTATTCAGATCAGGCCAAAGGCCCACTTTCCTTTATGCATTGAACCCAGCCTGCACTGGGCAAAATCAACAATTTACCAGCCCAATAATTTTAACAGATAGTCAATATAGTTTCCATCTTGATGACCTTAAAATTGATAAGAAAATTGTCACACCCATTATGGGCGCTGGTCTTCAAAAATGTTCTAAAATTATAGGTATTAAAATAGTAGAAGATTGTGAATATAAGGATTTCAAAAGATTTTGCTTTGTCACGTCTGAAGTATGCTGACCCCACAGAACAGACCACAGCAGATTGACATGCCCACTGGTATAACCAACAAAGTTGTAACTGTTTGAAAACAGCAATATCTCATTTCCATTCCAGAAATCTCTGATAATGCTTCAATATTGAAAGCAAAAGATTCAATCTATTTCTCCATTCTACAAATAACAGACTTCTCTATGTTCTCAGTGTATGAGAGACAGTGTCTGACGAGTTTCAAATCAGAAACTGACTCGAAAATGTCAATTACATATATGCTGGCAGGCATCAGGTGAAGGTAAATGCAGTTACTGAAGAGATAATGGATGGAATTTTAACTGTGGAGTGCCTTTCCTGATTGAGACATTAGCCACTTTCCTCCACTGCTCTTTCCCATTTCCTGTACAATTCCAAATAAAAATTGAACTGCCAAAGGCATGCATGGGAAATACATGCAATTCCATGGTAGGAGAAGATTTTCATTGATGAAACCTCTCATCAGGTGACAATGCTGCAGGCACCAGCAGGTTACAAAAGAGGATCCAGCACCAATTCAGGGGAGTCATAGAATCATAAGATATAGAAACAGACCCTTCGGTCCAACCAGTCCACACCAACCATGTTCCCAAACTCAAGTAGTCCCACTTGCCTGCATTTGGCCAACATCCCTCTAAACCTTTCCTATTTATGAAATTATCCAAATGTCTTTTAAATGTTGTAACTGTACTTAAATCCATCATTTTCTCTGGCAGTTTATTCCACAAATGAACCACTTTTTGTGTAAAAGGTTGCCCCTCGTGTGCCTTTTAAATCTTTCACCACTCACCTTAAAAAGATGTCCCCTTGTTTTGAACTCTGCCACCCTAATGAAAAGATTGTCATCATTTACCTCATTTACATTCCTCATGGTCTTATAAACCTGAATAAGGTCACCCCTCAACCTGCTATGCTCCAATGAAATAAGTTCCAGTCTTTCCTCTATATTTTTATAACTGAAACCCTTCATTCCCGGCAACATCCTAATAAATCTTTTCTGAACCATCTCCAGTTCCTAATAATATCCTTCTCTGCATCGAGGCCTCAACTTTTCCGACAAATGCCAGGGCAGAAATTGTCAGAAAATCTGGGACAATAATTAAAAGATGGAATCAGAAAGTTGGAGGCAAAGTCATCATTAATGAGTCACTCGCTAATGAAATTGGGGTGCACGTTTGGGTTGGATACTTCTTCAATGTTACATTAGTGAAATACAGGTCTTGAAATGGCTCGAGCCAATATGTTCCTTGCAATAGCAGGAGATCAACATACTTAGCCAGTCAGCTATCCTCAAATGAAATGTAGTGCCGTTAGTGTTACTTGGAAATAGGAGAAACAAATTTTATATAGCACCTTTCAAGTGGCAAAATGTCGCAACATTGTTATCAAATAAAATTTGATGTTGAACGCAAAAGAAGATATTCCAGTAGATAGCCATAATGTTGGCAAACGGTTAGGTTTTAGTGAGTTCCCTTAAAGGTGGAAGGGGAGGTAGATAGGCAGCAAGGTTTATGGAGGGAATTTTAGAGTTTATGGACAAAAGCATAACCACCAATTAAACTACCATTTCCATCCTGGCTGCATATCCCTCCCTAACGGCATTGTGGATAAACCCCAAGCAGATGGACTGCAAGGGTCCAAGAAGACAGCTCACCATCACTTTCTCAAGGGTAATGAGGTATGAGCAATAAATGCTAGCCAGCCAGCAACGCCCACATTCCACAAATTTTAAACAATCCTGCTCTCAGCAAGAGTGCCTCCATGAGTATGTCAGCAATAGGTGTGATATCTGTATCTTGGTAAGGCAGGAATAAAGCCATTCACACATTCACCCAGCAGCCTATTGCCTCTAAATCAATTGATGTAGCTGTGTGCTTCAATGAAATATCCATGTCTGTCAGTTGGCATGCATCTTATTCTTTTAAAAAACATTCAATACAGGCTCCCTTAATGATGTTTTCATCTGGAATTGCTCTCTATCTTCTGTCATTGGGTTTTGAGCTTTGGGTGTAGGTACATCTCTCAACTGCTTACATTTTAATGCAAATACAAAGGCATATTTAAAAAAAGAATAAAGAAAGGCCTCACAACATAACAGAAATGCACAAAATATCTGAAGTGCTTTGCACAGGCACTGTCTTCGCTCATGTATAGGTAGCTGCAAACATTCTGATACACCCTACCTCTGTAGAGTGCACTATGACACTAAAGGTCCTGGCTTCCATCTACATGCACTGTTGGCTTTACCCACTGCAAACTCCTGAAAATTGTCTCTGGTTCTATTGGAGTTGTCCAACCCTTCTTTTTCTCTTCCTCCTCATACTATTCCTTCTTCTTAACCTTATGGTATTACAGCTGCTGATGAGGGTGGTCAAACATGTGGCATGGAAGTACTGATCAGTAAGGTTGCAACATCCATGACCTGATGATAATTCTTCCACTTTCAGATGCTGCCATCTTTATAACCTTGATCTTTACATTGCTTCCCATGCATGTGGAAATTAGCACAATCTGGTACCTCACGGACTTCATTACCCTCTTAGACACAGCGCTGCAAACATTGAAATCTATCGCCTCTATAATGGTTTCATCCTTTCGAATGCCTTGAAGGCACCTTCAAGGTGGAATGTGGAATAACCCATCACTATTGCTGCTTGTTCTTGGTCAATTGTGTTTTCCGTTTTCTGTTCAAATTCACTCAATTGGGTGCATTTACTCTATGTAAGAACACATGGAAGCAAATGTGGGGCCCTGCCATTTTCACTGTGTACTCTTGGAGATGACTTGCTTTGCAAACAAAATTTGGAGGAAGATAGTGTTTGTAAATTTTTCCTTTGAGTCACTCAACCTCTACCCTCTCCTCTGAAATGTACATTTTCCTCACGTAACTATATATGAATTTCTCCTTTCCTTTATGTACCTCTGTTTCTTTTTAATCACCCCTGTGAACTATCAGCCCTTTCAAAATCTTGCTCTCCCAAGTCCTCCTCCTTATTCTCACCCTTACACCACTTCTTATTTAATTCACCTGTTTGCTCTCCCACCCAAGTGTCCACCTCCTCAACATATATCTCTCAACATTCCTTGTTCTTCTTACGCCTAATACCGTGACTCCCCTCAGTTCACAGCTTGCTTCTTCATTCCAGAGGGTCCTGCTAGTGCCCTGACAACCATATCATTTAAGTTTAATTCCCTACCATTCCTTTCCATGAGCCCACATTCTGTGGACCATTTTCCATTGAGTTCCTTGACCAACAGAGTCCATTGTGCATTTCATACCTCCTTTTCAGTACCGAATCATTTATTGGCCACAGTCAGTTTTACTGACATCAATCATTATTGCTGTCTCAGTTGGCCAGGCTAGTGGGCTGAGATCAACTTCACCCTTTAAACTGTAAGCATTTAACTGCAACAAGCATGGTTGCATTTGGCCAAGACTTCCCATGGACTGGTTGACCCTGTTCAGCTTCATCATTTACACTGTCAGTCTTTGTGTAAAGATATGGTTTGGCTATGAAGAAGCAAGTTACTGAAGAGTTTGTACTCACTGGAGCCTTGGAGTAAGAAATCTATCACACTAACTTTGTGAAAGCACATCTACCTTTCATTTTGGCATGAAGATAACTCCAGTGAGATGTTATTGGGTTCTCATGTCATTCTCATGAATGCAAAAAAGATTACCTGGAAAGGATCTGAGGATTCAATAACAAAACTTTAACTTGTCATTGGGAAACTGAAGTTTTGTCCCCCCACCAACGAAGCTCCTCCACCTAAAAACAACAAATGCTGGAGATCACAGCAAGTCAGACAGTATCCTTGGAGACAGGGCAAGCTAAAATTTCAAGTCTAGGTGACTCCTTGTCAGAGCTAATGAAGCTCCTCTACCTGTCCTTCTAAAAGCTCTGGGGGGGCCTGTAACATTCCACCCACTATTTCATCAGTCGATGAGCGAAACATGGAGCTGAGTGAGTTATGGAGTTGGAAATAGACGGCATTAGCAAATACGAGTCAGGAGTTCTTCTTAGTGTTAATGTAACACAGGGTTGCAATCAGTTTGGTTCAGCCTCAAAGACAAACAGAATTGGTAGCTATGAATACAGTTTATGGTGTTGACCAAGAAATGTCTTTTATTTTTTGCAACATTTTGTTTGAGGTCATTTCTGTTCATCTGGTACAAGACATTAGGGAACTGGCCTACAAATTAGAGCAAATGGAGACTTGAGAAAGATAGCGATGAGATAGAATTGATTGTAAAAGCCAACATTGTGTTTGCAGCTGAGACCACTGAACAGCACTTAGCTGAGAAATAGAAGAGAGATATTTGAGGGACCCTAGACATAATGAACTTGAAGACGACATGGTGGACATAAGAGAGAAAAGAAAAGGAAGATATGAGTTCATGGATCTGAGGATTTTTAGCATCTGCAGTATTTTGCTTTAAGATTAAGGTATAAGAGGAGAGCAGTGAACTCAGAGTCGAGAGCATGATCGAGAGTTGAGATGATAGTTGAAATCATTGAGAATAAAATGGTTCAGTCACTGCGGGAAGCTAGTAAAGGCGTGTCAGTGAGAAAATGATCACGGTTGAGGGAAATGGGATTTTAAAAGAATGCAGAGAAAGGCTGAACCACATAGAATGCTCAACTTTTTTTTATTCGCTTGTGGGATGTAGGTATCACCGGTTAGCCAGCATATATTGCCTGACCCTAGCTGCTCTTAAACTGGCAGAGGGTAGTTGAGAGTCAACCACATTTAAATGGGTCTGGGGTCACATGTAGGCCAGACCAGGTGAGGATGACAGATTTCCTTCCCTGAAGGACATTAGTGAGCCAGGTGGGTTTTTTTGACAATTGGCAATGGTTTCACAGTCATCAGACTGTGATTGCAGACATCAGATTGCAGACTTTTATATTGAAATCAAATTCAAACCCAGGTCCCAAGAACATTAGCTGAGTTTCTTAATTAATAGTCTAGTGATAATTACACTAAGCCATTGCCTCTTTCTATAATGAGCGCACGATAATAGAGAAGTAAAGGGACAAACGAACCCATCACTAGAATAAAAACCAAAAGAACTGTGGATGCTGTAATTCAGGAACAGAAACAAAGTTGCTGGAAAAGCTCAGCAGGTCTGGCAGCTTCTGTGAAGGAGACAACAGAGTTAATATTTCGGGTCTGGTGACCCTTCCTCAGAACTGATGGTGGCTGGGAAACGTCAGTTTATAATCAGAAGATAGGGAGGTGGGTGAGGTAGGGAGTAAACAATAGGACAGAGCCCAAAGAGAGAGAAAGACAGTTGGACAGACAAAGAAGTTGCTGAGGAAATGAATTGCGATCACTAGAATAGTCTTTAAGGGACAGCTGGTGAAAAACGTAGCCAGGCATGGAGGCTTTATCTGGGGGAAAGGTGCCTTCACCATTCAGCCAGGCTTCAGTCAAGGCCGTAATGTCAAAGCAATCATCTTCAATAACTCAAAGATAGCATTGGGCTTTATTCATAAGTGAACAGATGTTCTAGATGGAGATCGTGAAGCAAGATGGCGAGTGGTCATTCACTAGCAGAGTCCACAGTGACAATATTTGGAGGAAATGGAATGGGAAGAAGGTAGGAAAGATCAATCACCTGCTGAGCTGTATATTTGGCTGGCAAGAGATGGGATCTGGAAGTTAGTGCTGCCGTTTGTAAAACAGTCGTTACAAGCGCCTTGATTAGCCCTTCAGTAGTTGCTGAGAGAAGCACAAAGGAAGTTAATGTGCTCAGAACTTTTCATCGTAGGGTTCAGTGTGAGGTTCTGCATTGTTTTCAAAGATTTAAACTTGACAGCATTGAAATTTGCTGATGATGCAAAAGCAGTGAATTTGCTAAATAGCAAGGCAAATGGTGGGAGGCTTCAGGAAGATGTAGAATACATAGAATTTAGAGCATGGAACAGGGCTATAAACCCCACTGCTTTCTGTGGTGAGCATGGTAACACATGAGCCAGCTACAACTCACATCAAATAATATATGTATATGATTTGTCTCTGCCACTGCATTTGGTTTGTGCAGTACATTTTATTTACTTTCTGGGTAAGAAATAATCTTTTGAATTCATTGTTTGATTCATTAGTAACAATCATATTTGTAACATAGGCAGGTGTATGGAAAATGAACCAGATTTAATATAATATGGTGAAGTGTAAGAAATTTAGTTTTGAAAGGAGAAAGATTGGGAATATATTGTTAATGGAAAGGCCAAAAAAAGATGTAATTGAGATTGTTAGAATTAATGGGCGTTTTGATTGAATGAATATAAAAAGACTACTTTCTGCGGTTTTGTAGTCAGTGAAAGGAGTCAGTCGTTTGACATTTAGTGAGATTGGTTGATTTTTGTTTTTCAAATGCAAAGAGTTTAATTATGCAATGATAAAATGCTTTGTCATCAGGCACGCTTGAACCATAGCATCAATTTAGGGGAAAAAAAAGCCAAGGACAAAAGGGAAATAAAAACATGCAGAGAAGTTCATTTTGGACTTATTTTAATGAAAAAAGTATTCAGCATGATGGGTCAAATATCACGGTATACTGCCTGTTTAGCCCTGGAATTTGATAAATTTAATCCGGGCATACAGAATGTGTTGTGATTGAAACAAGGGCCAGATGGATCCATTGACTATGAGATTCTTGATTGGCGTTTTTGACCATGGCCAATCAGGGAGCCCTGGCTGACTGATATAAACAGGAGATTCAGAGAGTCTCCTCACTGTATGGACTGGCTCTGAGCAAGGTGATCAGCGTCAATGTACTGTGTATGTGTAAATAAAGGGTCACTTGGTGATGGGATACCAGCCTCCATGCAGTTATTTTAAAATGAAAATTTAATCTCTGTCTTCTCCGGAAAGTTAGCAGGAAGGAATTGACTGAACAATCTCATGCTTCATATCTTGAGCTCATAGCGCTAGTTGTGTAAAAGCTGACCAATTCAAGCCATTGTTGAACCCTAATTGGAAATAAATTGTCAGCTTTACATCATGAAACTATAAAAATAACTGGAATGTAATGGCAAGTCACACCTCGTGGTCTTCTCCTGAGTTCCTTCAAACAACAAAACTCTAGAAACAAGAGGATTTCATGAGACTGTAAGGTATATTTGCATGTTCTCCAGACACAATCAAACTATTTATGTAACTGTCAGCCACAGGAAAGTTAAAGCCAATAAATATAGATAAAGTGATGTTTACTTTAATGACTTGTTTGGGCTAGAGTCCAAAACTCAGATTCTCTGCAAAATGAAAAACATCTCCAATCATGTCCTCAAGTTGAAGGTGGCAAGTTCAGAATCTCGCCATTGGGTGGTGCGACAATTATTTCCATGTATTTGAATTTCATTAATAGGCAACCTTGTTATATTGGCAGTGTTCTCCCAATCGTTCTCTTCCCAATCAAAAAAAAATGGTATAAAATCTCGACTGGTAAATTACAGATACCTGGGATTTTCACAGTGACCACGCATTATGGTTCATAGAATGGTTGTGATGGAAGTCTGGCTACTTTTTACATGGATCTACTTCTTCTGAACAAGGTGCTTCCATGATCAGTGGTCACATTCTTCACACACCCTTCATTCATACAGCTTGGTATCGGCAAAACACCGGCTTCGCAATATCATCATAACCGCTCTCAGACCAGCTCAATATCACTTTTGGCCTTAAAACATGTACTTTGGCGCTTAGTGACAACCAGCACATGAATGCTTCCAGCAGGTTAGTTTGCACTGAGGGGAAACCAGGTATACAAGATTTTTAGTGTTGATACAGAGAATCTTCTGGATCTTAGCATGTTTTATAAAGCATGATGTCTTTTGAACTTAACTAGAGGCTGGCATCTTCTGTTTCTTTGAAGGTCTTCAGCACTGACTTAAAGGTGGGGTTTAGTCTGCTTTGTATTGCCAGAGAGGCAGGCAGCTGGCCAGAGCTGCAGTAAGTGCCAGTTGCTTACATAGCAATTACACTGCGAGTGTTTGACTAAAATGACAAAGTCGAGAGGGGTGTGTTCAGTGGGCTGATTGTGGAGCCCAGTCAGCGGGTCAGTCAGTCAAGGGGCTAATCTGAATACAGTCCAGTGGTTTGGCTAAGATCAGTCAGGCATTTTGGTTCTATGTGAGTCTGGGGATTCATGTCCATGCTGTTCAAGGAATTGCACCATGGTCAGTTCTGGAAGTCAAGTGTAAACAGTCGTGGAGCTACGCAACCATTTCCAAGGCTGACCCTTTTTCAATAGCAGGTGTAAGGGTGCCAAGATGATGGCCGGGTTATGTATGAATTTTCGGTAATAATTCACTTACCTAAGGGAAAACCTAACCTCAGGTACAGATGTGGGAGCGGGGGCTCCTTTGATCACCCTCACTTTCTCTTCCAACATGTGTAACCTGGTTTTGTCGACTCTGTAACTCAAGTAGGTAATTTGGGGCGCCTGGAAAAAACACTTTTCCCGTCCAAGGAGTAAGCACATTCTCCAAGTGCTCTTTATTAGTCTTCTCTGTTATTAGTACATCATCCAGATAAATGGTAGCCTGGGGTAGCCCTTGTATAATGTTCTCCATGGTCTGCCGGAAAAGGGAGCAGGTTGATGATACCCCAAATGGCAGCCTTGTATATTGGTATAAACCCTTATGGGTATTAATTATAGCATACTTCTGGGATTCCTCAGCCAGTCACAATTGCAGGTAGGTATAGCTCATGTCCAGCTTTTTAAAGGACAGCCCCTCACCAACTTTGTGTATAAGTCCTCTATGTGAAGGATTGAACATTTATCCAGCTGCGAGAAGTGGTTTACCATTTGCTTAAAATCCCCACAAAGGTGAACCGAGCCATCAGGCTTTACAATCAGTATGACTGGTGCTGCTCATTCCGTGAACTGCACTGGTTTGATGATTCCTTTGCTTTCCAGCCTCCTGATTTCCACCTTTACTTTTGCAAATGGCACTGGGCAGGCCTTGAAAAATCTCAGAATTGCGTCCTGGTTAAAACGGCTTTGGCCATTATGATAATCCCAAGCCCTTCCTGAAAATCTCCTGGGTATATGACTGGGGCTTCACTGAGGCAGCCATTTTCCAATCAAAATATGTTGAGCCAATTTTGGATGAATCTTTCTCAACCAATTCCACCCCAATAGGCTTGAACCCAAGCCTTCTACTACCATCATGGTAACTCCACCAACAGCTTCTCATAAAAGACCAGAACCGAAGTCATATCCTTAATTTGCAGCGGTTCCCCAGTGTATGTTTGCGGTCAGGCTGAGGTGTTGCGCAAGCTTAAAGGTTGGAGTCCCAAGCGAATCTTGTTAAGAACAGATTCTGTAACCACAGATAGAGCTGTGCTGGTATCAAACTCCATGGGAACTGGGTGATCATTTAAACAAACGTTAATTTTAATAGGGTGTCATTAAGCAATTTAGTTGTTCCAACACACATATAGGGGGACGCCCCAGCATGTGCACTCTTCTGGGTACCAGTCTACGAGTTTTCTTACTCAAGACAGGCCTTGTAGGCCTCTTTTGTTGTCCCGAGTCTGCATACCAGCAGTAAGTACAATAACTTGCCAGCCCAGTTCTTAGAGAAATGTTTAGCCACTTGGCCAAGGTTCGGCTATGGTTGTGGGACTCTGCTGTGGGTAGGCCTAGAGTCCTTCTGCTCAGAACATGCCCTGCGTGAGGCTCTGCCATTGTCTACAGTGGTGTTCACTGATCTCCGTCGGACAGGTGAGGGAGTCCACTTCCATTGGGATGGCCTGTAGCTCCCATGCTCCACTTGCCACATTTTCTAATGGCTAAGCCAGTGTAGTGCCTGTTTGAAGTCCAATTGGGCTTCAGCTAGTAGGTGCTTCTGCATGGTAACATCTTTAATTTCACATACCAAACGGTCTCTCAGCGTCTCATTTAGGGTTAACCCAATATCACATGCATCTGCCACTCGCCATAATCTCATCAAAAATCCTGATATGGATTTCCCCGGTTCTCTAACAGCTGAATAAAATCAATAGGACTCATGGTTAGAGAAGGCTTGGTGTCATAATATTCTTTAACCAACTCTGTCAACTGTTGGAAGATTTTATTATCTGGTGCTTCTAGTAAAGTTAAGCCCCTTATAATAAAGAATGCTGCGGGTCCGCAGGCATCCAGAAGGATTACACACTGTTTTCCATCTGCCCCAATGTCATTTGCCCGGAAAAAAAATCACATTCTTTCCAGATACTGGGCCCAGTCTTTGACAGCAGGATCAAATGAGTCAAACTTCCCAAACAGAGGCATGTTGCCAGAAACACTTACCCCAACTCCAAGATGACAATTGCAAGTAACTGTTCTTCAGGCATGTCCTGTTTTTTCCCATCGCCACTGAAATAACTGCACAAAGACCAGTATCCCATCACCAAGTCATCCTTTATTTACTGGTGGACAGGACACCGGCTGTGGCCAGCCAGCTCGGAGTCAATCCCCTGAACTGAGAAGATCCTAATCTCCTGGTTGTATTTGTCAGCTAAGGCTTTCTTCGCTGGCCTAGGTTAGCAATCAAGAACCTCGTAGTCAACAGGTCCACCTGGTTCCAATCACTACAGGATCCAACAAAATCCTGTACTTTCCCCTCCCACATCTCGGATGAAATTCTGCCATTCACGGTGCTTTCTCTTACAGTTAGAGTCTAAAAAAATTCATTTTGAGCTACTAGCCTGTAGAATTAAAATATCGTCCTCCAAGAAAAAGATTCTGGGTAATCCAAGATGGGAAAAAGTTGTGGCTGTAAAAGCTGTTCCTTTTTTGAGGTATTTTCAGTGTTAGAGCTAATTTCCTTGAATTCTAGGAGCAGCAATTGCTGATTCATACGCTGTTGCATTCAAAACAACTGTAATGAAGAAGGCATTTAGCATGCTCGCCTTCATCAGTCAAGGCATTGAATACAGGAATTGAGATGTTATGTTACAGTTGTATAAATCATCAGTGAAGCTGCACTTGGAGTATTATGTACAGTTTTGGTCACTCTTGTTATAGGAAAGATGTTGTTAAACTGGAAAGCATGCAAAGAAGATTTACAAGGATGTTGCCAGGACTAGTAGGCCTGAGTTACAGGAAGAGGTTGTCCAGGAGAGGACTTTATTCTTTGGAATGTAGGAGAATGAGGGGTGACCTTATTGAGGTGAATAAAATCATGAGGGGCACAGATATAGTCTTTTTCCCATGAGGAAGTGAAAACAAGAGGGCATAGGTTTAAGGTGAGAGGGGAATGATTTAAGAAGGACCTGAGGGGCGATGTCTTCATGCAGAGTGGTGCATATATGGAATGGGCTGCCAGAGAAAGTGCTTGAGGCAGGTATAATAGCAACATTTAAAGAAAACATTCGGACAGGCACATGGGTGGGAAGGGTTTAGAGGGATATGGACTAAATGCTGGCAATTGGAACTAGCTGAGTGGACACCATGGTCAGCATGGACCAGTTTGAGCCAAAGGTCCCATTTCCATGCGGAATTACAGTATGACACTATTAATCTATGACGGCACTTTAAAAAGGGGGAAGAAAGACAAAGGTAGTGACCATATGGGAAGTGAATCAAATGGAGAAATAAACCTGAACCGCTGTCTGATCCAGCATTGAACCTGCAGAGCTGACTGTCTCTGCTGTTTGATTTCAAGTTTCTCTGGACATCGGAGTTCGTCTAAGAAAAATAAATAAACAGCGAAATTCACAGCTGACCTTGGAGAAACCTATGTAGGGGAGTTCGCAGCAGGGGAGCAGCAAGGTGGCTAGTTTTAGAACAAAGAAGAACAAAGAAAATTACAACACAGGAACAGGCCCTTTGGCCCTACAAGCCTGCACCGATCCAGATCCTTTATCTGAACCTGTCACTTATTTTCCAAGGATCTGTATACCTCTGCTCCCTGCCCATTCATGTATCTGTCTAGATACATCTTAAATGATGCTATCATGCCCGCCTCTACCACCTCCGCTGGCAACGTGTTCCAGGCATCCACCACTCTCTGCGTAAAGAACTTTCCACGCATATCTCCCTTAAACTTTTCCCCTCTCATCTTGAAATCATGACTCCTAGTAAATGAATCCCCCACTCTGGAAAAAGCTTCTTGCTATCCTTCCTGTCCATACCTTTCATGATTTTGTAGACCTCAATCAGGTCCCCCTTCAACTTCCATTTTTCTAATGTAAATAATCCTAAGCTATTCAACCTCTCTTCATAACTAGTGCCCTCCATACCAGGCAATATCCTGGTGAACCTCTTCTGCACCCTCTCCAAAGCATCCACATCCTCTTGGTAATGTGGCGACCAGAACTGTATGCAGTATTCCAAATGTAGTCGAACCAAAGTCCTATACAACTGTAACATGACCTGCCAACTCTTGTACTCAATACCCCGTCCGATGAATGAAAACATGCTGTATGCCTTCTTGACCACTCTATCAACCTGCGTTGCCACCTTCGGGGTACAATGGACCTGAACACCCAGGTCTCTCTGTGCATCAATTTTTCCCAGGGCTTCTCCATTTACCGTATTGTTCACTCTTGAATTGGATCTTCCAAAATGCGTCACCTCGTGTTTGCCTGGATTGAACTCCATCTGCCATTTCACCGCCCAACTCTTCAATCTACCTATATTCTGCTGCATTGTCCGACAGTCCCCTTCAGTGTCTGCTACTCCACCAATCTTCGTGTCATCTGCAAACTTGCTAATCAGACCATCTATACCTTCCTCCCGATCATTTATGTATATCACAAACAACAGTGGTCCCAACACGGATCCCTGTGGAACACCACTGGTCACAGTTCTCCATTTTGAGAAACTCCCTTCCACTACTACTCTCTGTCTCCTGTTGCCCAGCCAGTTCTCTATTCATCTAGCTAGTACACCCTGGACCCCATGTGACTTCATTTTCTCCATCAGCCTACCGTGGGGAACCTTATCAAACACCTTACTGAAGTCCATGTATATGACATCTACAGCCCTTCCCTCATCTATCGACTTTGTCACTTCCTCAAAGAATTCTATCAAGTTGGTAAGACATGACCTTCCCTGCACAAAACCATGTTGCCTATCACTAATAAACCCACTTTCTTCCAAATGTACATTGATCTTATCCCTCAGTATCTTCTCCAGCAGCTTCCTCACCACTGACGTCAGGCTCGCCGGTCGATAATTAACTAGATTATCCTTGCTACCCTTCTTAAACAAGGGGACAACATTAGCAATTCTCCAGTCCTCCAGGACCTCACCCATGCTCAAGGATGCTGCAAAGTTATCTATTAAGGCCCCAGCTATTTCCTTTCTCACTTCCCTCAGTAACCTGGGATAGATCCCATCCAGACCTGGGGACTTGTCCACCCTAATGCCTTTGAGAATACCCAACACTTCCCCCCTCCTTATGCTGACTTGACCTAGGATAATCAAACATCTATCCCTGACCTCAACATCCGTCATGTCCCTCTCCTCAGTGAATACTGACGCAAAGTACTTATTAAGAATCTCACACATTTTCTCTGACTCCTCACATAATTCCCTCCTTTGTCCTTGAGTGGGCCAACCCTGTCTCGAGTTACCCTCTTGCTCCTTATGTACGACTAAAAGGCTTTGGGATTTTCCTTAACCCTGTTTGTTAAAGATATTTCATGACCCCTTTTAGCCCTCTTAATTCTTCGTTTCAGATTGGTCCTATTTTCCCGATATTCTTCCAGAGCTTCGTCTGTTTTCAGTCGCCTAGATCTTATGTATGCTTCCTTTTTCCTCTTTGCTAGTCTCACAATTTCACCTGTCATCCATGGTTCCCTAATCTTGCCTTTTCTATCCCTCATTTTCACAGGGACATGTCTGTCCTGCACGCTAATCAACTTCTCTTTAAAAGCCTCCCACATATCAAAACTGGATTTCCCCTCAAACAGCTGCTCCCAATCCACATTCCCCAGCTCCTGCTGAATTTTGCTATAGTTGGCCTTCCCCCAATTTAGCACTCTTCCATGAGGACCACTCTCGTCTTTGTCCATCAGTATTCTAAAACTTAGGGAATTGTGATCGCTATTCCCAAAGTATCCCCTACTGAAACTTCAACCACTGCACAAATATAGCAGTTCACGCACCTTCCCAGAGCACAATTCGACCACTCCCACTCAGCTCCGCTGCCAAACTGAAGAATTTACCTTCCTGGTCGCCCGCTAGTCCTCGTTTTCACCGCTCCCGCTGCTGCTGTAAAAATGTGTAACCTTCCTGTTTTATTTTGTAAATCTACAGTAGTGAATAGAGTGTGTTTCTTTTTTAATTATACATTTTTACTGAGACTGGTCTCTTGATCAAACTTAAAAAATATAAAAACGTAGGTACTGATTTAGCCTGGATCTGTGTTTTTAGAGCAGTAAGGCTGTGCTTTTTTCTGGGGCTGTAGATTGTTAAGATGCAAAGATAGCCTTTAGTAGAGTGATGTATTCTTCCTGTCGGATATGGGAGATTAGGGAGTGTTTTCATGTTATTGATGATTATATCTGTGGGAAGTGTGTTTAGCTGCGAATCCTATCGGATTGCATGGATCAGTTGGAGTGACAGTTAGAGGAACTGAAGACACAGGAAGAGAAAAGGACAAGATTCTGAGGAGGGAATATAGGAAGTTAGTCTGGAATTTAAAAAGGATGTCCTCGAGGGTGGTAATATCCGGATTACTCCCAGTGCTACAAGCTACTGAGGGTAGGAATAGGAGGATGGAGCAGATGAATACTTGGCTGAAGAGCTGGTGCGGGGAGAAGGATTCCTATTTTTGGATCATTGGAATATCTTCTGGGGTAGAAATGACCTGTATAAGTAGGACAGTTTGCATCTGAATTGGAAGGGGAGTGGAGATATTGGAGTGGAGATATGCTAGAGCTGCTCAGGAGGATTTAAACGAGTAAGGTGGCAGGGATGTTGCGGGGAGAGATACCCAGGGAGATAGTGAGGAAAGAGATCAGTCTGAGACTGGGACAGTTGGGAAAAGGAACAAGTCAAACAGCCAGGGCAGGCAGGAACAAAGCAGAGAATGAAGAAGGGCTAATAAATTAAACTGCATTTATTTCAATGCCAGAGGCCTAACAGGTGACCTCAGGGTGAGGTTGTGAACATGGGACTGAGATATCATAGCAATTACAGAGATGTGGCTCAGAGATGGACAAGATTGGCAGCCTAATGTTCCAGGGTATAGATGCTGTAGGAAAGATAGAATAGAGGGGCAAGGGATGCGGGGGAGTGGAGCTTTTGATTAAGGTTAACATTACCACTGTGTTTAGGGAGGATAGTCCTGGGAATATATCCAGGGAAGCTATTCAGGTGGAACTGAGAAATAAGCAAGGGATGGCCACTTTTTTAGAATTGTACTATAGAACCCGCAAAATAATCAGCGGGAAATTGAGAAACTAATTTGTAACAGCATCTCAAATATGTGCAAGAATAATCGAGTGGTTCTGGTTGGGAATTTTAACTTTCCAAACATGGACTGGGACTGCCTTAGTGTTAAGGGCTTGGATGGACAGGAATTTGTTAAGTGTCTGATTCAGTATGTGGATGTAGCTGATAGACAAGGTGCAAAACGTAAACTGCTCCTGGGTAATGAGGCAGGGCAGGTCACTGAGGTGTCAGTGGGTGAGCACTTTGTGGCCAGTGATCATAATTCTATTAGATTTAAAATGGTGATGGAAAGGGATAGACTGGATCTAAAAGTTAAAGTTCTAAATTGGAGGAAAGCCAATTTTGACAATATTGGGCTGTAACTTTCAAAAGTTGATTGGTGGCAGATGTCCGCAGATTAACGGAGAGGTGGAAAGTGGGAAGCCATCGAAAATGAGATAGTGAGAATCCAGAGACAGTATGTTCCTGCTAGAGTGAAGGGCAAGGCTGGAAAGTGTAGGGAATGCTGGATGACTAGGTTGAGGTTTTGGTCAAGAATAAGAAGGGAGCATAAGTCAGGTATATGCAGCACAGATTGAGTGAATCCTGAGAAGAGTAGAAAGGCAGTAGGAGTATACTTAAGAGGGAAATCAGCAAGGCAAAAATGGGACATAAGATAGCTTCAACAAATAGGGTTAAGAAGAATCCAAAGGCCTTCTACAAATCCATTAAGGACAAAAGGGTAACTAGGGAGAGAATAGGACTCCTTAAAGATCAGTAAGGCTGCCTATGCGTGCAGCCACAGGAGATTGGGAGATACTAAACGAGTATTTTGCATCAGTGTCTACTGTGGAGGAGGATATGGAAGATATACGACATGTAAAAATAAATAGCAACAACTTGAAAAATGTCCTTATTACAGAGGAGGTGGTGCTGGACATCTTAAAATGCATAAATCCTTGGGACCTGATCAGGTTTACATTAGAACTGTCAACACAGAGTGTCCTGCCTGTACCTAATACTATGGGCCCTTGTTTTAGATGAGCCAGCCAGAGGAATTATCATCCCTGCTTCCAATCTATCTCACCTTTTTAGAGTTTCACATATTTTACTGAGATATTCACTCATTCACCGAAACCTCATCGAATACTGAGGCAGTCAACCCAAACCCCGTTCATGCAATAAGCCTTTCATCCCAGAGATCTGTCCGGTCATCCTTCGCTGCACTCCTTTAACATCAGATATATCCTGTATTAGATAAGAAGATCAGAACTGCACACAATACTACACAGAATACCAAAAATGTTTGAGAAGCTAGGGAAGTGATTGCTGGGCCCCTTACTGAGATGTTTGTATTATTGATAGCCAGATGTGAGATGCTGGAAGATTGGGGGATGGCTAACATAGTGCTACTGCTGCCATTTCAGAAAAGTGGCAAGCAAGAGCCAGGGAACTATTGACCTGTGAGCCTGCTATCAGTGGTGGGCAAGTTGTTGAAGGGAATCCTGAGGGAGAGGATTTACTTGTATTTGGAAAGGCAAGGACTGATTAGGGATGGTCAGTATGGCTTTGTGCATAAGAAATCATGTCTCACTAACTTGATTGAGTTTGTTGAAGAAGTAACAATGAGGTTTGATGAGGGCAGAGCAGTAGATGTGATCTATATGGACTTCAGTAAGGTGTTCGACAAGGCTCCTTATGGTAGACTGGTTAGCAAGGTTAGATCACATAGAGTACAAGGAGAATTAGCCATTGGATACAGAACTGGCTTGAGGGTAGAAGACAGAGGGTGGTGGTGGAGGGTTGCTTTTCAGACTGAAGGCCTGTGAGTAGCGGTGTGCCACAATGATCAGTGCTGGGTCCACTGCTTTTCATCATTTATATAAATGATTTAGATACGATCATTAGAGGTATAGCTAGAAATTTTGCAGATGACACCAAAATTGGAGATGTAGTGCATGGGGAAGAAGGCTACCTCAGAGTACAATGGAATCTTGATCAGATGGACCATTGGGCCAAGGAATGGCAAATAGAGTTTAATTTAGGTAAACCTGATGCGTTACATTTTGGAAAGGCAAACCAGGGCAGGACTTATACACTTAGGGGTAAGATCCTGGGGAGTGTTACTGAACAAAGAAACCTTAGAGCGCAGGTTCATAGTTCCTTGAAAGTGGAGTCACAGGTAGATAGGATACTTAGAAAGGTGTTTGATACGCTTCCTTTTATTGTTCAGTGCATTGAGTGTAGGAGTTGGGCAGTCATGTTGCGGTTGTACAGGACGTTGGTTAGGCCCTTTTTCTTGTCTTTCTGCTTTGGAAGGATGTTGTGAAACTTGAAAGGGTTCAGAAAAGATTGACAAGGATGTTACTAGGACTGGAAGGTTTGAGCTATAGGGAGAAGTTGAATAGGCTGGGCTTATTGTCCCTGGAGTGTCAGAGGGTTAAGAGGTGATCTTTTCAAGGTTTATAAAATCATTAGGGGGCACGGATAGGGTAAATAGACAAGATCTTTACCCCAGGGTAGCAGAGTTCAAAACTAGAGGGCTTTGGTTTAAGGTGAGACGAGAAAGATTTAAAAGGGACCTAAGGGGCAACTTTTCACACAGGGGATGGTGCCCGTATAGAATGAGCTGCCAGAGGAAGTGGTGAAGATTGGTATAATTATAACATTTAAGAAGTATCTGGATGGGTACATGAATAGGAAGAGTTTAGATGGATAGGGGCCAAATGCTGGCAAATGCGACTAGATTAATTTAGGATATCTGGTCAGCTGTGGTTACTATCAGGGGCCTTGTCGACAACCTTTTGCTTCCATCACTTCTCACCTCCTCTCAAACTATTTCTATATCCTGGATTCTTAACTTTAAGTCATCTGCCTCTAATTTGGTAATGTAATCATTAACTAACAGAACCATCCCAGCACCCTTTACTAGTTTCCTCTCCTTCCTGTACATCTCTATGACTCTAAGTTATGTTTTCTTAATGTAAGAGCAGTGCTTAACAAATATTTATTGTTTACTTCAGAATTTATGTTATTTTTATTACTTATTTATTTTAATTTTTATTTTAATTTTACTTTCTCCTTTTAGGATGTTGACCAGCAGAATATCCATGTCCTGTAGTTTATTGAACATTCTATTTTGAAATGTTAAAGATTGACTTAAAATTAACTTCTCACAGCAAGTTTACTGAACTTTTTACTTACAACATTGAATTATTTCCTCGGGCATTTCAGTTAAGAGTCAACGACGTTGCTGTGGATCTGGAGTCACATATTAGAGGAGGATATGTGGAATAGTGTTTCTTCGTCTGAGTCAGTTCAAGTTCAAATCCAGGACTTAGTGATAAATTGAAGAGTAGACTCAAGGCCAAATAAGAATGTATTAATACAGGAAATAACAAACAGACCATGAGAGGAAGGGATAGAGAGTATAAATCTAAAGGTAAACTAACAGATAAGAACAGAATTTGCAACAAGAATATAAAAATAAAATAAAAAGGCTTTGTATCAGAATGCATATAGTACTTGAAAAAGATGAACAGAGAATACAAATTGGCATAAATAAGTAGAGCCTGGTAGCCATTACAGACTTAGGGCCATAGGATAACATGGATTGGGACCTTAATCTTGAAGGGTGCAAGATTTTTAGGAAAGAGATGAAACTAGGAAAGGATGCTGGGATGAGATAAAAGGTACTGCAGATGCTGGAGAATCCGAGATAACAAGGTGTGGGGCTGGATGAACACAGCAGGCCAAGCACCATCATAGGAGCAGGAAAGCTTGACGTTTCAGGCCTAGACCCTTCATCAGAAATGCATTTCTGAT
>JAHRHZ010000076.1:4126262-4173626 GCA_024137785.1 Ginglymostoma cirratum
ATAGTAACCACAAAGCAGGGTGGAGTATAAAGGAAGAAATAAAACAAATTGACTGAAATGTATTGCAATAGTCATGAGAGATTTTAATCTACACATAGACTGGAAACATCAGCTAGGTCAAGATAACCTAGATTCAAAGTTCATAGGTTCTGAGGAAGGGTCACTGGACCCAAAACGTTAACTCTGTTTTCTTCCTTCACAGATGCTGCAAGACCTGATGGGCTTTTCCAGCAACTTTGAACAAAAACAAAGTTCATAGAATGTTTAAAGGGTATTTCTTAGGTCAACAAGATCAGGAACCACCAGAAATCAGGTTATTTTAGATCTGAAATTGTACAATGAGATAAAATTAAATCATGATCTCATAGTGAAAGCCTTGTTAGGTAGCAGTGTCCAGAATAAGGTCAAATTTTGCATACTATTTGAGGGAGAGAAGAATGGATCTGAGACTATTTGTTTTAATTTAAATAAAGGGGAATTATGAAGTCATGACTGCAGAGCTGGCTACAGGGAAACAGCAAGTTAGGTTACAGGAAAAATGAATAGAGGTGCAACAGAAGATGTTTCGGGGGATATTTCAGAATGTAAACTGCAAACATATATACAAATTTGGAGCAGAACTAGGCTGTTCGGTTTAGCAAGATTAATCATCCATTCTTTATCATAGAATATCATATATCATAGAATCATGGTTAATAGTTTGGTGTCCCAATTTCAACATTTCCATTTATCCCCAAAAACCTTCAATTCTGTTGCCTAACAAGAAGCTATTTACCTCTGCCTCAAAAATATTCAATGACCTCACCTCTATTGCCTTCTGAGGCAAATAGTTCCAAAGCTGCATAGTCCTCAGAGAGGAAAATAAAATCCCATCTTTCTGTCTTAAAACTGTGATATCAAATTTTAAAGCAATGCTCAGTAGTTCTGGATTCACCCATGTAAGTCAACATCCTTCCTACATGTATTTTATCGAAAGTGATTAAAATGTTACAGACTTCAATTAAATCATACTTAACTGTTCTAAACTCCATTGCAAACAAGTTTAGCCCGTCCAACTTTTTTAAGAGTTTTTTTTTGGGTGTCAGACTTGTAAAACCATTCTGAACTGTCTCCGATGCATTTACTCCTTCCTTAAAGAAGTAGACCAAAACTGCACACAACATTCCGAATATGATCTCAGTAAATTCTTGGGCAACACTGAAGCATTTTTTCGTTATTTTTCTTATTTTTTTGTTAAATTCAGTGCAAAGAATAATTTTCAAGGAGGAATCCACCATCCATTGTTGACTAAATAATTTTACAATGGCATCAAACTAAAAGAAAAAGCATAAAATTGTGCTAAGACGAAAAGATTTGACAGAATATGAAAACTGCAAATAAATAATTAAGAAGGAAAAATTACAGAAAGAAAGAAAACTACTAGAAATATAAATTCATGCACTGAGAGTTTCTAAAAACATTTTAAAAAGAACAGAAACAAACTTGCTGGAATAGCTCGACAGGTCTGGCAGCATCTGTGAAAGAAAACACAGAGTTAACGTTTTGTGTCTGGAAGGGCTGGGCTGACTGAGCTTGGCCTTGATGGATTCATATTAGCATATGAGAAACTGGAGCAGGAGTAGGCCATCTGGCCCCTCGAGCCTGTTCTGCCATTCAATAAAATCACAACTGATCTTTTTGTGGACTCAGCTCCACTTACCACCACCCCATCCCCCACCCCCTCACCATAATCTTTAATCTCTTTACTGTTCAATTCAGCTATTTTTGCCTTAAATACATCAGAAAATCTTTACAGAAGTATCCCGTGAGATAGTTACTGCATGGGGTTTACTTTCCCAAAAGTCTCTTGTTTCAGGAAAAGTCCCATTAGACTAGAAGATAGCAAATCTAGAACTCGAGGCCATTGGTTAAAAATCAGAGATCACCATTTAAAACAGAAATGAGATTTTCTTCCTGTCAGAGAGTCATGAGTCTTTGCCACTCTCACGCTGTAAAGATGATGACAGCAGAATTTGTGAATATTTTTAAGACTGAGGTAGAGAGAGTCTTGACAAACAAGGGAATAAAAGGTTATCCAAAGTAGGCAGGAATGCAGATTGGAAGTGAAAGTTAGATCAGTTATGATCCTGTTGAATGGCAGAGCATGCTGTCGGGACAGAATGGCCTATACTTCTGTTCCCTGTTTGTGTGTTAGTATGTTCTCACATCTGATTTGTGTTTGCCACTTTTCATGTATATCTGATTTGTCTCCCAACCGTTTGTTTACGGAACCTTAGAACATCTTAGTATTTACAGACATTTCAGCAACGGTGCCTTCACTACATTCCAGGTCTTCCTTGGAGAAATTTCTGTGTGAAGTCAGCCATCCACGCACAGACTTAGGCAATTAAGCAGTGTACAAGGGTTACCAGACTAGTATACATATATACAATGTTACATTGATCAGTGAACAGGCTGTCACAGTCACATATTGACAATTGCAGTTTCCCATGGCTGAATATGACAAAATGGCTGTTTCTTTTTAACTGACACAGACAATCGAAGAAAGTTCCAGCTGATGTAGCATTTCATTTATCGCAAATCATGGTCCTCACTACAGGCAACAAAATGTCTCTGAGTCTTCATAAGATGGCACTAGAATGCAGTCAGTAAAAATCTGGTCAGGCAGCTCAGATGAAATCTGATTTGAGATTTCCTTTTTCATATGAAATGGAAAGGGAAAGCTTGACACAACTGAGATGATTTAGATAACTATAATTACATATTATAGTAAACACATATTTGTACAATAAATGGCAGTGAATCTTTTAGATATTGGGAAACTGAATTAGATTCCTGTAAGCAGTCAGTCCTGGACGCAGAAACAGTTTTCGATAAACATACTTGCAGGAACTTTCTTTCCCAAGGAATAACAGAAAGGTATAAACAAGATAACCTCATAACAGAACCAAGAGACAAATAACATAGCCAGGTGGGGAGGGGGTAGCAGAAACAATTGTGAAACAGAGTCACGGTGACCTTGAGAAAATAAACAATTGCCACTTCGAACATAATGAACAGCCTAAAGAAGCCAAACAGACTTCTTTCAGTGACTTGATGGAACTACAAAAGTGCTTGAATTTTGCTCCTATTGATGAGATTTGAATAGCTGCTATACACAAAATATTTAAAGTAATGACAATAAAGTCCATCTTGTTATTAAACTTCTGTTTTATACATTCTTACAGCATGCAGAATAGAAGCTGTAAAAGGTATGTGCGAGACAGAGAGACTGTGCTTGTTTGACTTTTCCAAGTCAGATAAGAGGGAAGCTGCTTCCAAAATTGTTAGCTTTGTCACAAAATCATAGTATTATGTTTACCTACATGTAATTTTATCAGTAACTTCGTATTAGAGCTGATATTACAAATATGATAACAATTGGTAGAAAGTTAACATCCTATTTAGTCTTCTATACTAAGGTCAGCTAGGGATATGTATTGCATGACCAAATTTGAAGAGTCATTAATAATAAGCAATTTATGATGCAGTTGGCAAATGTCTAGGAAGCGACATGACAATTGGCATTGGAATGTGGTCAATAAGATGTATTGTAAGAGCCCACGTACAGGGGATAGGAGGCCTGGAAAACAGCATGAGGGAATGAGAGATCCTAAGGTTGACCATGAAGTTGTCCATCATTGATTGTGTATTCACGGGATTAGATGCATAGGTCAGAGGGGATGTGGCAAGTACTGATGTCAATGTTGCATGTAACTATTGTAATCTGGTATGTATGAGCATCCTGTGCTTTTTTGGAAAGTTACAAGTGTCGCTGACCTCTCCTCTGATCTGAGCTGTGGTTGAGAGAGTAACTGGGGGCCATGCGAAAGCTGGATTCAGAATGGTCTCTGACCTCTCCCACACGTGTAGTAAAGGAGCTTCAAATAAAGATCGATTTGTGATGCTGAACACAGCACTTGACTCCTCTTTAAAATCCCTCTTCAACACTGACTAAATACCATCAAGCGTAGAATCATCATGGACTGTATAAATGTAACAAAACCAAACAAGTTAAGTATAGCATCAAATACTTCAATTACTTGCTAATTGAAGGTGGTAAGTGCAGGAAAGATACCTGGCTACCCATGTGATAGAATAAAAGTTGGAGCCTCTACCATCCAGTTGGCTGGACCACGGCTGTCCTACAGATTGGTGCAGACATGGGTTGATCCCCATCCTGGCTGAGATGGATTTAGAACCTGCCTCGTTACCCTACACATGGTAAAGAATGCGGTGCTGTGGATCAGACCTGCCTTTGGTCGGATACTAAAGTAGGACAGAACGACTGTAAGGCCATTCTCCATCTCATAGTTAGTGTTGACATTGGTGAGAGAGTATTTTAGCACAAGGGATATTGAGCTTAACTACTATTCGTTTCCAGTTGCAAAATGTTGCTTGAAGAAAGAACATTAAAAAAAAAATGAAAATGCAATTATCTAAAAAAGCAGCAAATCAAAGACATAGTAAATCATTTTTCTCAACACTATATAATATGCCTCTAATAAGCCACGTGATAGTTTTTTTTTGAAAAGCATGATACAACCTTCCAGAGAGCTTAGTTCCAATATGAATCCTGAAGGTTGCATTGCCTAAAAGAAATGTAATGACTAATTATTATTAGATGAACTTTTAGTAGGTATTAGCTGTACTGTTTTCTGGTATTCAACAGCTAATTGGAACATCATAAATTTGCAGTGTTTATGCCAAGGTTGCTAATGATTCTGTCATTAAGGATAAGCTCTTGAAGTGCCCTAGCAGAAAATTCTTTTTAATTCTAAAAAATATTTGGGTCAATGTTGTCAGGGCTATGAAATTATAATATTGCATATTTTATAGAGAAAGTAATTTAACAGTTTAAATAATAGGCTCAGCATATAAAAATGGCTGCCAGGAGTCATGAGTTATCAAGGTGACAAGCAGGCAGACTGACATGTTATTTCAAGAGCAATCACAAATTTGGAATTTGATCTTCCTTTTCAGATTTTCCCAATTGAAACTAATTTATGTATTGAGTGAGTTTCATGACATCATTTCTGCCCTCCCCAGGCTTACCTTGTGCAATCACATTATTTATGCAAGTGAGATGCTGCGTGCGTTACTCCATGAATCATCTGCTGAGTAATTTAAACACATTCATGACCACTGGGACCTTTTGGCTTCCAAGGCTTCCAAGTTTAAAGTCCAGCTGAACACCATGCGAGATGCAGCAAGTCAGAAACTATCCCCCATTCAGAGCAGTTCACCCCTAAAGTATCAACACATGGTGCAGAAGGAAAATTAAGCTCACTCCTGGTTTCACAGAGTAAGTTCTCAAAGTGCTGCGGACAAGATTATCAGAGAAGGCCCATCCTCTTCCCCGACAACCACAAAAAGAAGCCACTTTACTATAAGTATCCAGCCTGACAAAGAGAACAGCATGTGTTCCCTATGAATAGGGACAATCCTAGCAGTACAGAAAAAAGTTTAATGATTTCCTGCACTCCACAAGACCTGGGTATCTTTATAACCAGTCACTGAAAGTGAGCAGGATGTTGCAGCAGCCATATGACAAGTTGGCCTTCACAGCGAGAGGATTTGAGTACGGGAGAAGGGATGTCTTGCAGCAGCTGTACAGCACCTTTGTAAGACAACACCTAGAGTATGGTGTAAAATTTGGTCTTCTAATCTGAGAATGGATATCCTGACTATGGACAGAGTTCAACAAAGGTTTACCAGACTGATTCTTGGGAAGGCACAACTGATGTATAAAGGCAGTTTGGGGATTTCATAGAAACCTATCAAAATCGACCAGGACTGGATACGGTAAATATTGGGAGGATGTTTCTGACCGGGGAGTGCAGAACCATGGGTCACAATTTGAGGATATGGGGTAGGCTATTTCGGGCTGAAATAGAATTTTTTTTTCATCTAGTGAGTGGTGAGCCTGTGGAATTCTCTACGGCAGGAAACAATTGACACTAAAACACAATGTTTTCAAGAAGGAATTAGGCATAGTTCTCCATGGTAAAGGTATCAAAAGATAAGGGGAGAAAGCAGGAACAAGGTACTAAGTTGGATAATCAACCATGATCATTTTAAATGGTGCAGCTGGCTCAAAAGGCTGAATGGCTTACTCCTGTTCCTGTGCAGGCTCACCTTCCACAGCATATACTGCTGTTCATAGTGACATAGTCTGCAGATAAAGAGCTACACAAAGCATTGCCTCTTACAGATAAAAAAAAACTGTCAGACAGGATGTTCAAACATATCAAGGCAACTTAACAGTTTCTGTGCACTATGAAGCATTGAAAGGATACAGGTGAAGGAATGTTTAAATTGAGGTTTTTTTTAGAATTCACCTCAACATAGCGGCTTTCATGAGCGATGGATCATGATGGATCACTGATATGCCATATTCTCATAGATGTTTTCAGAGCAACATAATTTTCACAGCAAGCAATATAAGTGCAGTGTCTCATTACTGTTTTTTCCCCAAAGATGATGTATGGGAGGTTATTCGTAGCTAATTTGATTCAACTGAATATATCATTGCATATTTACATGCATAACACAATGCTTAATCTGCAAAAAAAAGTGAAGAACTGCAAACCAATAAGTCATACAGGTCCATTGCACTGAGCAGGGAGCTGTCTGCCTTATGAGCTACTTGGATGTCCAAATAATCAAAACAAGTCTGAACCTATGTAATGGGTGATTTTAAGTTGAATCTGGCCTCTCAGGTTTTCCAAACTATTGCTCTGTCCTCTTCTTGTGGATAGCTCTCCTGGTGAATCTCCTGATTGTCAGATTTCAGTTCCATCCCACAACGATTGCTCTCGCTCTCCCATTTTGTCTGTATTGAGGACAGCTCCTCTTGGGTGAAAATTGCAGAAGTCAGAGCATACTACAATGATGCAGGATCCTGTCAGTCGAATCTACTGACCCACTGAAAGCCTCTTTTTCAAGAGCTTGCAGTACCCTCCCATTAAGTATGAGGTCCAACACGATGATTTTAATTGTCCCTATTACTGTGACTATTCCTTCTGCTACCCATTACAACTCAGGATGCTATTTTGCTTCAACAGGAATTTGCAGATATTGGTGTTCTTCTCAAGGACAGTTAGGATGGACAATTAACGTTGCCCCAGCAAATGTCATGCCGCATGCCATGAATGAACTTTTTAAAATGACGTCGTTTAATACTCTTTAACAACATTAAAAAAATTCAAAATTACTATCTTGATTCTTCGATCAGACTGATAAAACATTTTTACTGTGTGGTCAAGTGACCACGCCCCAAAATTGGACATTCTCCTCAGCCAGAGATATCAGGCCTGACAGAAAATTGGCCAAACTAAACAACAGCTGGCAGCCATCAGTGATAGAGAACAATGGAAACTGAGGTCACAAAGGCTCAGGGGACCTAGTTAAGACTATAAGACCATAAGACATAGGAGTGGAAGTAAGGCCATTCGGCCCACCTAGGCCACTCTGCCATTTAATCATGGCTGATGGGCATTTCAACTCCACTTACCCGCACTCTCCCCGTAGTCCTTGATTCCTTGCGAGATCAAGAATTTATCAATCTCTGCCTTGAAGACTTTCAACGTCCCGGCCTCCACTGCGGTCCGTGGCAATGAATTCCACAGGCCCACCACCCTCTGGCTGAAGAAATGTCTCCTCATTTCCGTTCTAAATTGACCCCCTCTAATTCTAAGGCTGTGCCCACGGGTCCTAGTATCCCCACCTAACGGAAACAACTTCCCAGCATCCACCCTTTCTAAGCCATGCATTATCTTGTAAGTTTCTATTAGATCTCCCCTCAACCTTCTAAACTCTAATGAATACAATCCCAGGATCCTCAGCCGTTCATCATATGTTAGGCCTACCATTCCAGGGATCATTCGTGTGAATCTCCGCTGGACACGGTCCAGTGCCAGTATGTCCTTCCTGAGGTGTGGGGCCCAAAATTGGACACAGTATTCTAAATGGGGCCTAACTAGAGCTTTATAAAGTCTCAGAAGCACATCGCTGCTTTTATATTCCAACCCTCTTGAGATAAATGACAACATTCCATTCGCTTTCCTAATCACGGACTCAACCGGCAAGTTAACCTTTAGAGAATCCTGCACTAGCACTCCCAGATCCCTTTGTACTTCGGCTTTATGAATTTTCTCACCGTTCAGAAAATAGTCCATGCCTGTATTCTTTTTTCCAAAGTGCAAGACCTCACATTTGCTCACGTTGAATTTCATCAGCCATTTCCTGGACCACTCTCCTAAACTGTCTAAATCATTCTGCAGCAGGTGCATTCCCCACCTCCTCCGTACTACCTGCCTGTCCACCCAACTTTGCATCATCGGCAAACTTCGCCACAATGCCCTCAGTCCCTTCATCCAGATCATTAATATATAAAGAGAACAGTTGCGGCCCCAACACTGAACCCTGCGGGACACCACTTGTCACCGGTTGCCATTCCAAAAAAGAGCCTTTTATCCCAACTCTCTGCCTTCTGTCAGACAGTAAATCCTCAATCCATGCCAGTAACTCACCTCGAACACCATGGGCCCTCACCTTACTCCGCAGCCTCCCGTGAGGCACCTTATCAAAGGCCTTTTGGAAGTCTAGACGAATAACATCCACTGGGTTTCCCTGGTCTAACCTACTTGTTACCTCTTCAAAGAATTCTAACAGGTTTGTCAGACACGACCTCCCCTTATTAAATCCATGCTGACTTGTTCTAATCTGACCCTGCACTTCCAAGAATTTAGAAATCTCATCCTTAACGATAGATTCTAGAATTTTACCAACAACCGAGGTTAGGCTAATTGGCCTATAATTTTCCATCTTTTGTCTTGATCCTTTCTTAAACTAGGCGGTTACAACAGCAATTTTCCAATCATCTGGGTTACAGACAGTTACAGTCAGCCTGAGAGATGTTTGTTGGAGTAGTATTGATCAGACTTCCAGGCACCTTGATTCCCTGTTTCGGCGCACTTTACACCTCCTTGGCACATAAACAAGGAAGGGTGGTGAGACTCCATTGGATGCATTGATAAAGGGCCACAGAACACTCAGGCATATCAAGGTGAGGGGGGATAAGAACACACATCTTGGAGCCATTCCCACAGTGAAGACTCGACCTGGCCCAGCAGCGGAGTTCCTAGCACCTGGAGAAAGATGGAGAGAAGCTCTCTCCTGACCTGTGAGACCCACCTTCATGGAAGAGAGCCAGCCCTACATTGAAGTGGAAGTAGATTCAAACAGCCCAGCTCAAACACACGGCTCAATACAGGTAATATCCTTTCTCAGATGGATAAAGTGGGAATTTAGTAAATGCTTGCACTGTGTTTTTCATAATGAATGTCTTGTTAATAAAATCGAGTTGAACGGCAAAACAAATTCGGTGTCCCTGTGTCTGCCTCACCGACCCGACCACTTGGGTAAAATGTTTCTAATACATAAACTGGTCAAAGTGTCAGAAGCACGGACAATAACTATATCTACAGTCTTTTCTCTAGTTAGATAAAAGGACATGAAAACATTTTCTCCACAATAGCTTCAGATGATTGGAAAGTGACAGCATATTGGGGGTTAGTATTTGAAGGATTTTGCAGATTTAGGAAATAAATAATGCACTATAATTTTTACCGGGCAAGAGATAATCAACACAATATATCGTATTGCATCAAAAACTCTACAATCTTTCATGTGGCTCATGTTTCTCTTCACTGGTTTATTGTAGCTTAGAATACCAACTGTGTAAGATCTCACTTAATTCTGAATGAAGGAATATTGTTACTCAAGGATTAAAGGAAAATAGGCTCTGAAGTCATTAGTTTTACTGAGGCAAGTCTAGCTGATTAAATGAGACATTTTTTATATTGGAATAATGTTTGATTTTCTGTTACATGATGTTTACAGTTTTGTAAAATCTAATTGATCTCCAAAACTCCTTTAATTTGTCTGTAAACAGGCATTTAATGCACATTTTTTTCAGTTTTGTCATGTCTCTGTGGAACATTTATAAAAGGTGAATAGAATCTGGCACTGGAAATTCTGACCTATTTCCGGCAGATCCCATTTTTGTTAGGAATGGTAAGGGGTAGAGGTATGAAGTACACTGGCACAAATTATAAATCAGCTGAGTCATTTAAACTCAGCGCACAATGCGAGCAGTCTGACTTTCACTCCAGAAGCAGCCCCAATGACATTACTTTATGATGGAGTTATAAATGCCATTCAATGGCAGATAAAGTGTTTAAACCCGTCAAGTTGTCAAGCTATTTAAATTCCCTGTCCTTGAATATTTAAAAAACAAATTGTTTACCTGTACCTGAGAGTGATAAAAAATGCTTCAAGCAGTTTCCATAGATAATTGTTATCATAACCATAAATGTTATCAGTATAGCAACAATATGGCTTAACTTTAAATAAAAATCATTCATGAGTATAGTTTTCAATGTCTACGCCAAGGTGTAATGCCAACCCCTAACTGCCATTGAAATAGTGCTGGTGAGCTGCCTCCTTGAGCCATTGCATTTAATATGGTACAGGTACATGAACATTGTTGCTTGGGAGGGAATTCAAGGATTCTCCCTTGGCGACAATGAAAGAATAGTGATATAGCTCCTAATCAGACTGTTGTTGGAATGGAAAAGAGCTTGCACATGGTGGCATTGCTATTTACCTGTTGGTTTTGTCCTTCTAGATGGTAGAGATTGTGAGTTTGGAAGGTGCTGTCTCAGCAGCCTTAGAGAATTGCTGTCTTGAGTTTTGAAGATGGTGCACACTGCCACCACTATGGATTACTGATGGAGGAAGTAAATGTGAAGGTGTTAGGTGGGGTGCCAATCAAGTGGGCAGCTTTGTCCTGGGTGGTATCAAACGTCCTGAGTTTTGTTGGAAGTGCAATCATCCAGGTGAGTTGAATGTATCCCAACACAATCCTGATTGAAATCTTGTTGAGGATGGAGAGGTTGTAAGGAGTCAGGAGACATGTTACTTGCCTCAAAGTTTCCAGTTTCTGACTTGGCATTGCAGCCACAATATTTAAATAGCTGGTCCCTATCAACTTCTGGTTAATGTTAACCTTCAAAATGTTTATAGTGAGTAATTCAGCAATTGCAATGCTACTAAAATGCCAAAGTAGATGGTTGAATTCTCTTCGAGGTAGTAAGAACTGCAGATGCTGGAGTCACAGATAAGACAGTGTGGAGCTGGAGGAACACAGCAGGCCAGGCAGCATCAGAGAAGCAAGAAGGTTGATGTTTCGGGTCAGGACCCTTTTTCAGAAATGAGGAAGGGGAAAGAGGCTCAGAAATAAATAGAGAGAGGATAGGTGGGTCTGGGGGAAGGTAGGTGGGATGGTGATAGGTGAGCGCAGGTAAGGAGTGGTGGGGATTGGTCATTGAGGTGGGAGGAGCAGATAGGTGAGACAGAAGATGACAGGTTGTGTAGGTCAAGGAGGCGGAGATGAGAAGGAGGGTTGGACATGGGATGAGGCTGAGGGTGGAGAGATTTTAAAACTGGGGAAATCCATGCTTAGGCCATTAGGCTGTAAGCTCCCGAGGCGGAATATGAGATGCTGCTTCTCCAGTTTGCGGGTGGCGTCATTGTGACACTGGACAAAGCCTAGGATGGACATGTCACCCAGAGAGTGGGAGGGGCAGTTAAAATGGTTCGCAACAGGAAGGTGTTGTCGTTTGTCATGAACAGTGTGCAGATGCTCTACAAGACGGTCTGCAAGTCTCCACTTGGTCTCACCGATGTAGAGGAGGCCACATTGGGAGCAATGGATGCAGTAGACCAAGTTGGTGGATGTACAGGTGAATCCCTGTCTAATAGAGAAGGTTTGTTTTGTGTATCCCCCTCTCACCTCCATTCAAGTGGCCTGTATATGGATTTCACCAGTTTTAAATTTGCACCACCCCTGGCCTTATCCCATGACCAATCCTCCCTGTCATCCCTGCTTCTTTGATCTGACACAACCTGTTCATCTTCTCTCCCACCTATCTGCTCCTCCCACCTCAATGAACAATCCCCACTATTCCCTACCTGCACTCACCTATCACCAACCCACCTACATTCCCCCAGCCCCACCCATCCTCTCTCTATTTATTTCTGAGCCCCCTTCCCCCTCCCCATTTCTGAAGAAGAGTCCCAACCCGAAACTTCAACTTACCTGCTCCTCTGATGCTGCCCGGCCTGCTGTGTTCCTCCAGATCCACACTGTCTTATCTATGTTTGAGCTCTCTTTTGTTTATGATGGTCATTGTCTGGTACCTGTGTAGTGTAAATGTTATTTGCTACTCATCAGCCCAAGCCAGAATGTTGACATCTTGCTGCGTTTGGATTAGGACTTGTTCAGTGTCTAAGGAATTGTGAATGGTACTGAATATTTGCAGTGATCAGCCAACATTTATCCTTCTGACATTAGGAAGGAAAGAAGATCATTGATGAAGCAACTGAAGCCGTCAATATAAAATACAATCCTGAGAAACTTCTGCAGGGATGTTGTGTGTTTCAGATGATTCACTTCCACAATACTAACTGGCCAAATGTGGGCAACAACCCTATCATTCCCATTATAATGCTTCCTCCCATTGAGAAACAGTATTGTAAAGCCATCCAAAGTATGCGTATGCTGACAAATTGATATTTTTAATTTTGGTTTCAATAAACAGTTCTACAGATATTGTGTAATGTAAGGACTGAGAAGAAAGACTTGCATTTATTTAGTATATTTCACAACCTCAGCATGTCCTAAATTGCTTCACTAGCATTGAGGTATTTTTTAAATGTAGTGTATGCTATCATGCAGGAAATGCAGCAGAAATGCACAGAACTAACTTCAATAAACAGAAAGATGATAATGACTAGATACTGGTTTTAGTGACTAGTTGAGTAAATTGGGGGATAAATATTTTTCAGCACCAGAGGTAGTTTCCCATGCTCTTCTTAAATATGGTGCCATGGGATTATTTATATCAACTTGAGTGGACGGATAGGGCCCGGTTTAACTTCTTATCCAAAATACACTTCCATCAGTGTAAACAACTCCTTAATACTGCACTTGAATGTCGGCCTTAACTTCTGTGTTTACAATTAGCAGGGGAATTGAACCCAGAAACTTGTTACTTTAAGATAACAGCACTACCAATAAGAGCCACAGCCAATATTGGAGGAAGCAATTAGAAGTCACAAAGCTTAATTGTACGATAAAACTAAATTAGCATCAATTGAATCAAATTGGGTAATAGTTATTTTGGATGATAATCTATAATGGGTGATAGGTATGTATGGCAGAGGTGTATAATAATAGATGGATAAATCACTGCTGCATGTTTTATACTCTAACTAGGTTAACATAATCCTGTAAGAATATAATCATCCGCTGAGTGTTTACAACAGTTATGTTCGTAAATGAGAACAGCATATAAGGTAATCCTTTTAATTTGGAAGTGTATTACTATTGGTCTGGGCAAGTCACCTAATGGAAAGATGAATGTAATTATACAAATTAATCAATATAAAAGGGAATTTAAGTTTTGGTAATGAGACAGACTTTGCTTTAACTAATGGTCACAAAGAAAAATTACATGTGAAATTCCAGTGGAGTGTGAGCCATAAGAATTAAGAACGCACTGAATGTTTTACTTAAATGAGTTATAAAATTGAATGAAGCAATTATGAAATCAGAAGAATCAAATGCCCACAGTAACAGAGATAAAAGGTACTGCAGATGCTGGAGAATCCGAGATAACAAGGCGTGGGGCTGGATGAACACAGCAGGCCAAGCAGCATCATAGGAGCAGGAAAGCTTGACGTTTCGGGCCGAGACCCTTCATCAGAAATGGGGGAGGGGAAGAGGGTTCTGAAATAAATAGGGAGAGAGGGGGAGGCGGATAGTGTTTGGGCACCTGGATAAAAATAGACCAAAAATGAAACAGAATCTCATGCATCAGAAGACGTTTTAACAACACGACTAAATATTGAACAGTGTAACATATGTTGAGGAAAAGGGGAGGTGAAGTAGCTGCATGACTTGAAGATAACCTAATGCCAAGAGAAAAACAGCTATCAATAAGACAGAAGTGGGAGAGATGCAGGTAGAGCTAAAAGATAACAAAAGATCAATCATACTAATGGGGTTGTAAACTTTATAATGGAAGTTAGAGAAAGACCTGTGTAGAGAAATTAAGAAAGTGTATTAAAAATATAAATAATTGTTAGTGGTGATTTCAAATACCAAAGAATAGATTGATCAGAAGAAGTAAGTAAAGGAATAAGGGAATGGAGTTTGTATAATGAATACAGGATTCCTTTTGACACAACATGGAAAAGAGCAAAGGTAGATTCATGACTGGATCTTCTTGTAGGATATCAACCAGACTCAATCAGGGAAGAAAGGGGGAACATCAAGGCAATAGTGACCGTACAAAGTATGATTTGGGATAACTATGAGACTGTGATAAGCATGATAAAGAAAACACTCATAAGTTGGAAAAAAACTGATTTTTGAAAGGCTGAGGATCTAGCTTTGGAAATGTGAAATGGAAAACAACACTGTCAAATATGGACATACAATGAAAATGGAAACCGTTTAAAAGTGTGTTCAACAGAAACCAGGAAAAATACATATTAATAAAATCAACAGTATTGAGATACAATGGATCGATAAAGACATAAGGGAAAAAATGGGGATAAAGAAAAGCATTGGCTGTTTACTTGGGATGGAATTAACGTGGTTAAGGGTGAGAAAATATTTATGCAAAACCATTGGCAGATTAGTGTAAAATGTGTAAAAAAAACTCTGGAGATTCACTACATGGCATCTTTTAATCCACTATGATTTATGGACAATTTGCGAGTTAATAATATTATGTATCATTAGCAGGATACGGTCCATATTTTAACATGTTTTAACAATTGTCAAACTTTCAGTGAAACCAGCAAACATTGATTTAAAAATGAATAGAAGCATGCCAATTTAATTATAATCCTTTAACATCTGTTTGAAGGCACTGAAACATATTGAAGTTGGCTGCGAAACCTAACAAAAAAAACTTCATGCAGTAAATATAATGAACTGAATTTTTCCATTAATATCTAACAGCACATTTGCATTTACTTTCAAAATGTATACTGATTTCTAGAGATTAAACTGTGCAAGTAAACACAGAAATCCAGAATTGCTGATTGAGATGATTTTTTGTTTCACTGTAAGCTTCCTATATACAGAATCTCACCATTCAAATATTTTGCGTTACATAAACTTGCTGCATTCACATCAAATATGGACTAAATTTATTGATTGTTTTATCTATAAACAAAAATACTCTCTGCAGAGTGTGATAAGTCTTAATTAGCGATAAACAATTTCTCAGAAAAATTGAAAATTAACATGCACAACTGCGGAGGCTCTTTCTTTCTGTTGTACTTTCTGATACCACTGTTGTGAGAACATCATAATTGCTGGTTAGTAACTGTTGACATCTTGCAACTGGGGTAGATCATTACTACCAATCCTCCTTCCCTAAATATTTTCTAATCAACCTGTGCAGGGGTGTTATTTCCACACCTCTGGAATAGGTAGAACTTTGAACCCAAGCCACCTGAGTCAGATATCAAGATACAACCACTGCACCGCCGAACTCCACGTGTTTCTTTATATCCCAAATCTAATGGCTTGTCTACTTAATATTGGTAGAAGTGGACCACTATAGAGTCTGAATGAGAAGTGGTACCTATCATACATAACAAAGTATAATTGCTTGCATTGAAAGTAATAGGTACATTACCTAGTTTATCAAAATTGCATCTGTCAGCAGCCAGGTATGTCCCATCTTCACCCGGACCTCATGCAAACGTGAATTGGTTCCTGATCCAAAGACTGATAACATCGTCAGATCTGGCAGAATTCAATATAGCTCAAAATTAAACTCTCTCAGAGCTATGCTGTTACACAACAACTTCATCATTTTATTTCTGTTGGAGTTTTATCAAAATTAATTGTTCAGTTTGCAAAATCAAAATCTGAAGCTACAATTCCAAACTCAACAGATGCTGATATTATCATAGATGCTTATTAGTAATTTTGCAGGAAAATATCAAAATGATTGCAACAGCAAAATCAAATTTTGATGTTAATGGAACAGTGAGCTCACAAAGTAAAACTGTCAAAAGTTCCATTATGAGCAGATCCAGCAACACTTTAACAAATGACTGCTGATTTAGGGAGATTACACTATCAATTTAAATTTTAGATTCAAAATAATTCAAATGGAAGCCTAACAAGAATATAAGTTGAAAAATGGACCTAATGGAAGCTAGCAATATAATGAAAGTACACAGTACCTAGACAGAAATGTAAACATTACCAGACAATGGAGTTGCTGGATTGATTGACCCTCTATGAAGCTGCAGGTGGTGTTAGCAAACTGAAAGCAGCTAAACATGTAGTGGCTGGGCAAAAGCATATTACAAATGATTTCGCAAGCAGAATGAAACAATTGACTAGGTAATACATTCTTGATGTATTATCAATTGAAAGACAAGTCTTTGCCTGGACACCAGAAACATTACTTCTCCACTTCAAATTGTGCCATCAGTCCTTTAAGTGGTCTACTCATGCTCGTATATATTTATATACCAAGGGGCAGTTAGGACCTGAGTATAACATTACACAACATCAATGCTAAGAATTCTCCATAAGTTGCCTTTTTATGAAAAGCTTCACTGAGCTAAAGTGGCCATTTAAAAGAAACATTTCATTAATGTTCATAAATCTTCCTAGAAAATAAAGAATATTGTTCAATGGAATTTCAATCATCCTTATGTTTCTCAGAACATTATCTGAATTTCCACTCAAACCAATCTTTACAATAAAATGGCTTCAAACCACAATGTCTGTTCTAATTTTTTATGTTAACTGACAGACAAAGTATAAAAGAACAGAATTAACTTGCCAAGATTCCTGCCTACAAAAAAATTAAATCCACACTTTTTTGCAGGTACAGTTGAAAACAAGAAACAGAAATCTCCACACATTGGAGAAGTAGGGCATGGGAAATTAATCAAATGGCTCACTCTGGGTGCCTGCATTTTCAATTGATTTGCTTATCTTCAGCTCTCTAGTGCAGGACTTGCAGCAATCCATCAATGCTTATCTTATTGTTCATCCACTTTTTTTGAACATACACCACATTTTTACATGTATTTTAATGTCTCATTTTACTACTACTTTCACTGAAATGCATTTATCAAATTGAATACATTTTCTTAGTAACCCACCCAAAATTATAACACCTTCCCCAGTTACCCTCACTCACTCCGAACTCCAATGGCACTAGTATCGCATGCCCTCTGTTTTTTATTTGCTTGTTAGAACACTTCACGATCTGAACCAACAATATTAACTGGGTTTCAACTTTCATCTCCCATGATACCAGCCTCTCTCTCATCCAATGAATATAACAACCCACAATAGGACAGAAGGAGTCAAACCCTAGGTCCAGAAAGATTAGATTTAACCTCCCGACTAGCAACTCTGCTAGAGCTGTTCCTGTAGTTGCATGCGGGGTGGTCCAAAAATCAAATAGGAAATGGGACAGCTTGGTATCTAGTGAAGCTGTAGGTTGCTTAAGCTTGCCTTCAAAGTTTGGACTGTTCTTTCTGCCTGACCATTGGATGCTAGATGGTACGGAGATGTCCTTAAATGGTGAATACTATTGAACTTCAGGAAGTGCTCAAATTCCCCGCTGGTAAACAATGACTTGGTGTCTGTGGGAGTCGGAGTATTGCAAAGATGTGTGCAGTTTTTCTATTGTCATCCCCGTGTTTGATGAATGAACTCAATGCACATACAGCCACTTTGAGCGGCTGCCCACAATGTCGAGGAACATTTAGCCCATGAGCGTGGGGGAGCTGCTGATGGTAATTTTTGCTCTTGTTAGCACTCTGGTCACTGCTCCACCATGGTACCTATGTCTGTATCCAATCCTGGCCACCAGACATAAAAACTCACCAACATCTTCATCTTGGAAACTCCTGGATGACCCTGGTCGAGTTCAGCCAGTATCTAGTAGTGACCTTTGCTCAGAACAATCAGTCTTGCTCCCCACAATAAAAATACTGTCCTCTACTGTGATCTGGGTCCAAAACATTTTTAGTTCTACTTGGGCTCTTTGGATTTCCCTATCACTACCAGCTGTTTCAGTTGTGCCAGGACCAGATCCGTCTGCATCCAAAGTCTGATACTTTCAGCTGTGACTAGAAGTGTGTTCACAAAATTTAAAACTATTACGGGCTCTTCCAGAGGCAGTACCACTAGTGGTGTATCTGCCAGTGGGAGGTGCCTCGATGCATCCTCATTTGCTACTTGGCCTCCAGGATGGTGTGCCAACTTGTAATTATATGCACTTAGTGTTAGACCTACTGCTGAAGTTAGCCTGAAGCTATTGGCAGCACTGCCTTGACTTCTTTAGGTAAACATAGCAGGGGTTTATGGTCTGTTATTATTACACATTTATACCCGTAGTGGTATTGGTGGAATTTCCTGACTCCAAGTATGATCACCAAACCTCTCTTCTCCATCTGGGCATATTTACGCTCTACATTAGCCAAAGTCCTGAATGCATATATTATTAGATGTTCCTCTATTGGACCATCAATGAGCTAATACTACCCCAATGTCATAAGGGGCAGCATTGCATGTCAATACCAGATCTTGTTTGGGATCATTGTGTGCCAACACCTTAGAGGATGGCAGTTGTTTCTTCACTTCCCTAAAAGCTACGGCTTGGTTACATGGTCATTTTCAAGGCTAATCATTTTTACGTGCCAAATGGAGACTAGGTTATGTATGAACTTTCTGTAATAATTCACCAGCCCAAGGAAAGACCCAAGCTCTGGTCCAGACAGGGCACCTTTGATCACCCTTACTATATCTTCCAATTCACTCTTATCAACTCTGTAGCCCAAGTAGGTCACTTGGGGTGCCTGGAATACATTTTTCCTTCTAAGGTAAATTACCAACTGGGAGAAATGTGTAAGGATTATGTCCAAGTTCTCTAAGTGCTCTTTATTGGTCTTCCCTGTTATTAACAGCTCAACTAGATAAGTGGCAACCTGGAGCAGACCTAGTAAAATGTTCTTCATCGTCCGCTGAAAAATTGCACAGGCTGATGATACCTCAAAGGGCAGCCTTATATATTGGTACAAACTTTTATAAATATTCATTGTAAAATGTTTCTGGGAATTCTCATCTAAGCACAATTGCAAGTACATATGGCTCATGTCCAGCTTCAGGAAGGACAACCCCTCTGCCAGCTTTGCATATAAATCCCTAATGCGAGGGGCTTGGGCATTAATCCAGCTGCATTTGTTTACCATTTGTTTAAAATCCCCACAAAGGTGAATCTACCCATTGGGCTTCACAATCCGTAAAAGTGGGGCTGCCCATTCCACAAACTGGACTGGTTTGATGCTTCCATTACTTTCCAGTCTTTTGATTTCTGCCTCTACCTTTGCTTGTAAGGCAGGTGGCACTGGGCAGACCTTGCAGAATCATAGAATTGCTTCCTAATCAATATGCAAGGTGGCCTTTTCTCCTTTCAGAGTCCCGAGGCCTTCCCGAAAAAATTCTGGATATTTAATTAGGAGTTCGCTCAGGCAGCCATCTTCTAATCGATAAATGTTGAGCCCATCAGGGTGAATCTTTCTCAACCAATTTTGCCCCATCAAGCTTGGGCCTGAGCCTTTTACTACAATCATTGAGAACTGAATCAGCTGCTTCTCATAAGAGACCAGAACTGAAATTGACCTCATAATCTGTAAAGGTTCCCCAATATAGGTTATCAGTCGAGCCAAGTTCTTGCGCAAACTTAAGGTTTGGAGTCCAGAATGAATTTTCTTAAAGACTGTTTTGGCGATCACTGAAAAAGCCACGCTAGTATCAACCTCCATGAGAACTGGGTGGCCATTTAACCAGACATTTATTTTGACTGATTTTGCTATGGATGCTACTAATCAATTTAACTGTTCCAAATTAGATGTAGGTGGACTTTCCAGGCTGTGTACTTTCCTGGATACCAGCCTATGAGTTCTCTTACTCAATTTAAATCTAGTGGGACTCTTTCACTGTCTTGAGTCTGCATACCAGCAGCAACTACAATGGCTTGTCAGCCCAAGTCCTGAAGAAAATGTTTACTATTTGGCCGAGGCTTTGCTTTGTTTTGAGGTTTTGCTGTGTGCTGACATAGAGTCCGTCTGCTCATGATATGTCCTGCATGAGGCTGTGCAATTACCTTTATTTGGGTGGTCCCCAAGTTCAGTCAGACTGCCGCGAGTGTCCACTTTCATCAGAATTCCCTGTGACTCATATGGTCCACATGCCGTGTTTTCCAGTGATAAAGCCAGGTGTAGTGCTTGTTTGAAGTCCAGTTGGGCCTCAGCTAGTAGGCGCTTTTGCATGGTTTCAACATTAATCCCACATACAAAATGATCTCCCAGCATCTCATTAAAGGTTAAACCAAAGTTACCTGCCTCTGCCAGTTGACGTAAACTTAGTCAAAAATCTGATTCAAATTCCCCTCATTCTCGAATTGCTGAGTAAAATCGATAGCATCTCAGAATTAGAGGATGCTTGTGCATGTAATATTCCTTAACTAAATCCATCAGCTCTTGAAAGGTTTTAGTATCTCGTGCCTGAGGGAAAGCTAGGCTCCTAATAACCAAAAATGCTGCGGGTCCATAAGCTGTCAGGAGAGCTACTCTTTGCTTTTCATCTGCAAATATCATTTGCCTGGAAAAAAAAATACATTCTTTACACATACTGGGCCCAGTCTTCAATGGCAGGATCAAGCTTCCCAAATAAAGGCACGGTGCCAGAAATGCTTACCCCAATTTAAAGACGACTGTTGTGAGTGAATTTCTTCAGGGGCTTGTTTTTCTCTCGTTGCCACTGAAATAACCCCATCGAGGCCAGTATCCCATCGCCAAGTCACCCGTTGTTTACATGTGACACCAATCCAGCTTCCTCAGAGCCAGTTCTCAGAGTGAGCAGGGCATCTGTTTATATCTGTCATGCCAGAGCTCCCCAATTGGAAAAGATCATCAGCTCCAATCAGGGATCTCAAACTCTATGAGGTCCACCTGGCTGACCTTATTACAATCACTATACCTCCCCTGTGGATCAGGTGAACTTTACACTTAGAATGCTACTAAGCTTCAAATTTCTCCTCTTTATTTATTTTATCTTCTCCAATCTACCTCATCTTTCATTGTTAATTGCCAACAGCTTCTTTTCTAAAGAAAACACACATAATTCCTATTATTATGTACAGAACTAAAATACCGTGGATGCTGGAAATCTGAACTAAAACAAAAACTTAGCTCATTAACTCTTATAATGCTGCCAGGCAGGTGAGCGTTTCCAATATTTTATATTTTTAATTTCACATTCAATGCTTCAAACATGCTTTCACAAACAGTTCACCATTTTGATCTCTAATGTGTTCCATCCTTTCTTTGACTACCCACAACCTATTTATATATTGATGAAAGGTTTTTAGAGTTACATTTCACTTTAACTTAACTTACTTACAGCACATGAACTAATTATATCAGTATTATTGGATTGGCACATTGGACATGGTATACATACACACACTTTTACATTCTTGTGTCAGGAACCATCTATAATTGTTACATTTCAGTGAATACCCTGGGAGGTGGGAAAGTGTAAGTACATCATGTCTGAAGAGCTGTGAAGCTGGTGAGGAAGTGTCACTATAGCCTTTAGTCTGCCTGGTGCGTTATCTCATAACAAACAAGAGGAGATCCTGGGGTATATAGTTACTGCAAAATGCTTGCACTCATCAGGGTGCCCTCTTGTGTTCAATTAACAAATTGAAATCACAGATTCCAACCAGCACCCTGTGTCCTACAACTCCAGAATATGAAAATAAAATGTTTACTTTCAATCAATCCATTCATACATGTTATTTTACATCTTCAGGTGGAATCAGCTGTAACTTGAACACAGCTTCCAGCCTATGGAGTAGGGATGCTACCATTGCACCAGAAGACCATTGCACCAGAAGAATTTGAATCAACCCTTTCACAGGTGTTACAAATACCTCCATGACAGGTGAGGCTGAAAGCCAGATTTTTCAGCCTTGAAGTGCAACACCTCTACTATTGCACAAAAGATCCAAATTCCAGAATTTCAAGGTGACAGCATCACTTCCAAAAATAAGTTTGTTCAGCTATCACTGTAGTTTAGACATCAAACCCAGTATACTCATGGAATATTACTCTCATCACTACCTGTGAGCACAAATGATGTGAATGCTCCTTTATCCTTTGAGAATACTTTGAATAGATACAACAGTGACGGAACTGAGATTTTAATGTCTCAGATTTGGATGCAAAACAATCAAGTTTCATAATTTTCATCAGAAACTGCCCTGGAGAGCCTGAATGAAGAATTGTCTGGGATTGGGGGTAATTCATAACAGAGGGCAATAGGGGTATTACCTGAAATCTTCTGAGAAACTAGTTACTTAGGTGGAATTAAACATTGTGATAAGTGTCATGTAATGTTAACATTTGGTAAATCAACGCAATGCTGATAATTGTGCCCCCTGCTGCATTCGTAGAAAACTAGCCGTTGAAATGAAAACTGTAACAATACCAATCTTCTGTTTAGTAAAAGCTGCATTCCAGTTCATCATACACTTTCTACCAATTAATACTGGGAGACGGTGATGTAGTGCTGATGTCATTGGGCTGGTAGTTCAAAGGGCCATGTTAATGCTCTAGGGACAAAAACAGAAGTTGCTGGCAAAGCTGAGAAGGTCTGGCCGCACCTGTGAAGGAAAGAATCAGTGTTAACGTTTCGGGTCTGGTGACCCTTCGTCAGAACCGTTCTGAGGAAGGGTAACCAGACGCAAAATGTTAACTCTGACTTTTTTCTTCACAGATGCTGCCAGACCTGCTGAGCTTTTCCAGCCACTTCTGTTTTTGTTCCTGATTTACAGCATCCACAGTTCTTTCAGGTTTTTTTAATGCTCTAGGGATGTGGGTTCAAATAACACCACAGAAGCTAGTGGAATTTAAATTCAATTAATAAATCTAGAAGTGAGCTAGTCTGATGGTGTCCATGAAATCACTGTTGTGTTCGTAAATTCCCATTCATAGCGTCCGTACCTAGTCTGGCTTAGATGTGAAAGCAGATCAACAGAAATATGGCTGAACGATAAATGCCCTCCAAAATGGTAAGACAAGGCAATCAGTTCTAACAAACAATTACAAAATCTAAACAAGGATCAACTTGGCATTGACCAAAGCACAGAAACTGCAAAAGCAAATTTAGCCACATCAGCTGTTTAACAATGTCTCAGGGCTTCTGGCAAAATTCAGAGTGTGTCAAGTTGTGCTCTAACACTGTATGTAAAATATGTTTCTGTGAGTATAACGTATCCCAGGTCATAATAATCATAAGCCCCGTGTACGCCCTATCCCACTGACAAGGCATAGCCAGCAGAAATGGCACACAGATGTCCTGGAGTAATCAACATTGACTCTGATCCATTGGAAGTGTCATGGTATCAAGTAAAACATGGGCATGGAAATGGTCTGCTGATTACCACTTCTTGATTTTGCTCATGGTCACTCACATCCTTATCCTCAACTGATGAATCAATACTGTTCTGCACTGAAAACCAATTGGAAGAAACAACAACCATAGCAACGGCACAGTATGTACTCTGTGAAAGGAACTTTAATGCCCGTCACCCAGACAAGCTCAGTAGTGACTGAATTGGATGAGACCCAAAAGATTTAGCTGCTCATCCAGATCTTTGGCTGGTAAGGAGGGGAAAAACTTACTTGACCTCATCAATTTGCCTGTGGCAATGCATCTTTACATGACATTATTAATAAGAGTGACCATCACACAAACATGTGGAAACTAAGTCCCATGTTCACATTGAGGATATTTTCCATCATTGTGTGTAGCAACAGCACAAATATAAATATTTTGAACAGATCTAACAGCTCCAAACTGGCCATCCATGTTGTGGACTTTGAGCTGCAGCAGAATTTCATTCGACTGCAATCAGTAAGCTCATGGCCTAACCATTGGCCCCACTTCACATAACAATCACACAAGGCAATCAATCCTGATGCAATGAATAGAACAGAAGGGCTTGATAAGAGCAGTGCCAGGCATATCTATAGATGAGGTACCACCCTGTTGAAAGACCAACACAGGACAACTTACATGCCAGAGCACAAAAGCAACTTTGATAGACAGAGCTACATGATCTCGCAATGAAAGTATCAGAAAGTTTCCTGTAATGAAATTACAGGAAAGATGTGGAGGCTTTGGAAAAGGTGCAGAGGAGATTTACCAGGATGTTGCCTGGAATGTAGGGAACGTCTTACTAAGAAAGGTTGAGAGAGCTAGGGCTTTTCTCTTTAGAATGACGAAGGATGAGAGGTGACTTGATAGAGGTGTATAAAATGGTCAGAGGTATAGATAGAGTGGACAGCCACAGACTTTTTTTTTGGGTGGAGGTAGTTATTACAAGGGGGCATAGTTTTAAAGTGAGTGGAGGTAGATATAGGGGAGACGTCAAAGGTAGGTTCTTTACTCAGAGAGTGGTCGGGGTGTGGAATGCATTGCCGGAGACGGTAGTGGATTTGGCCTCATTAGGGGCATTTAAGCGGCTATAAGATAGGCATAGGGAAGATAGTATAAGGTTGGGGTGGAGGTTAGATAGACCTTAGGATTAAGTTAAAAGTTCGGCACAACATCGTGGGCCAAAGGGCCTGTACAGTGCCGTACTGTTCTATGTTCTAAGCACTCCATTCCTTCCCCATCTCGGGTGAACAATCAAACAACTAACAGAAGGTGACGGCTGCACAACTACACCAGCCTCAACAATAGAGGAGCCCAACATGTCAGTGCAAAGGAAAATAGACAATAGACAATAGACAATAGGTGCAGGCGTAGGCCATTCGGCCCTTCGAGCCAGCACCACCATTCATTATGATCATGGCTGATCATCCACATCAGTATCCTGTTCCTGCCTTATCCCCATAACCCTTGATTCCATTATCTACAAGACCTCTATCCATCTCTTTCTTGAAAGTATCCAGAGACTTGGCCTCCACTGCCTTCTGGGGCAGAGCATTCCATATATCCACCACTCTCTGGGTGAAGAAGTTTTTCCTCAACTCTGTTCTAAATGGCCTACCCCTTATTTTTAAACTGTGTCCTCTGGTTCTGGACTCACCCATCAGCAGAAACATGCTCCCTGCCTCCAGAGTGTCCAATCCCTTAATAATCTTATACATCTCAATTAGATCCCCTCTCATCCTTCTAAGCTCAAGTGTATACAAGCCCAGTTGCTCCAATCTTTCAACATATGATAGTCCCACCATTCCGGGAATTAACCTCGTGAACCTACGCTGCACTCCCTCAATAGCAAGAATGTCCTTCCTCAAATTTGGAGACCAAAACTGCACACAATACTCCAGGTGCGGTCTCACCAGGGCCCTGTACAGCTGCAGAAGGACCTCTTTGCTCCTATACTCAATTCCTCTCGTTATGAAGGCCAGCATGCCATTAGCTTTCTTCACTGCCTGCTGTACCTGCATGCTTGCTTTCATTGACTGATGTACAAGAACACCTACATCTTGTTGTACTTCCCCTTTACCTAACTTGACTCCATTTAGATAGTAATCTGCCTTCCTGTTCTTGCCACCAAAATGGATAACCTCACATTTGTCGACATTAAACTGCATCTGCCATGCATCCGTCCACTCACCTAGCCTGTCCAAGTCACGCTGTATTCTCATAACATCCTCCTCACTTTTCACACTGCCATCCAGCTTTGTGTCATCAGCAAATTTGCTAATATTACTTTTAATGCCTTCATCTATATCATTAATGTATATTGTAAACAGCTGCAGTCCCAGCACCGAACCTTGCGGTACCCCAGTGGTCACCGCCTGCCATTCTGAAAGGGACCCGTTTATCACTACTCTTTGCTTCCCGTCAGCCAGCCAATTTTCAATCCAAGTCAGTATTTTGCCCCCAATACCATGTGCCCTAATTTTGCTCACTAATCTCCTATGTGGGACTTTATCAAAGGCTTTCTGAAAGTCCAGGTACACTACATCCACTGGCTCTCCCTTGTCCATCTTCATAGTTACATCCTCAAAAAATTCCAGAAGATTAGTCAAGCACGATTTTCCCTTCGTAAATCCATGCTGACTCTGACCTATCCTGTTACTGCTATCCAAATGAGTCATAATTTCATCTTTTATAATTGACTCCAGCATCTTTCCCACCACTAACGTCAGGCTAACCGGTCTATAGTTCCCTGTTTTCTCTCTCCCTCCTTTCTTGAAAAGTTGGACAACATTAGCCACCCTCCAATCCACAGGAACTGATCCTGAATCTATAGAACATTGGAAAATGATTACCAATGCGTCCACGATTTCTAGAGCCACCTCCTTAAGTACCCTGGGATGCAGACCATCAGGTCCCGGGGACTTATCAGCCTTCAGACCTAACAGTCCGTTCAACACCATTTCCTGCCTAATATAAGTTCCCTTCAGTTCATCCATTACCCTAGGTCCTTCAGCCACTATTACATCTGGGAGATTGTTTGTGTCTTCCTGAGTGAAGACAGATCCAAAGTACCTATTCAACTCTTCTGCCATTTCCTTGTTCCCCATAATAAATTCACAAGTTTCTGTCTTCAAGGGCCCAATTTTAGTCTTAACCATTTTATTTCTTTTCACATACCTAAAAAAGCTTTTACTATCCTCCTTTATATTTTTGGCTCGTTTGCCTTCGTACCTCATTTTTTCTCCGCGTATTGTCTTTTTAGTTATCTTCTGTTGCTCTTTAAAAGTTTCCCAGTCCTCGGGCTTCCCGGTCATCTTTGCTATGTTATACTTCTTCTCTTTTATCTTTATACAGTCCTTAACTTCCCTCGTCAGCCAAGGCCGCCCCTGCCTCCCCTTAGGATCTTTCTTCCTCTTTGGAATGAACTGATCCTGCACCTTCTACATTATATCCAGAAGGACCTGCCATTGTTGTTCCACTGCCATGCCTGCTAGGGTTTTGCACCATTGAACTTTGGTCAGCTCCTCCCTCATAGCCCATAGTTCCCTTTGTTCAACTGCAATACTGATACTTCCGATTCTCCCTTCTCCCTCTCAAATTGCAGATTAAAACTTCTCATATTATGGTCACTACCTCCTAATGGCTCCTTTACTTCAAGGTCCCTGATCAAATCCGGTTCGTTGCACAACACCAGATCCAAAATTGCCCTCTCCCTGGTAGGCTCCAGTACAAGCTGTTCTAAGAATCCATCTGGGAGGCATTCCACAAACTCCCTTTTTTGGGGTCCAGTACCATCCTGATTCTCCCAGTCTACCTGCATGTTGAAATCCCCCATAACAACTATAGTAATACCTTTGCGACATGCCAATTTCAACTCCTGATTCAACTTACATCCTACATCCAGACTACTGTTTGGGGGTCTGTAGATAACTCCCATTAGGGTCTTTCTACCCTTAGAATTTCTCAGCTCTACCCATACAGACTCTACATCTCCTGATTCTATGTCCCCCCTTGCAAGGGACTGAATATCATTCCTCACCAACAGGGCCGCCCCACCCCTCTGCCCATCAGTTTGTCCTTTCGATAGCATGTATAGCCTTGAATATACATTTCCCAGGCCCTGTCCACTTGAAGCCACGTCTCAGTTATCCCCACAACATCGTACCTGCCAATTTCCAACTGAGCCTCAAGCTCATCCGCCTTATTTCTTATGCTTCGTGCATTCATATATAATACTTTTAATTCGTTACTCCCCTCACCCTTCCTATCAATCCCTATTTCACTTGGCCATACTGTACGATCCCTTCTTGAGTTTTCTGCTCCGTTGATCTGTTGTCTTTCCTAACTTCTCTTATTCTCACTTTCCCTTTAACTTCATTCTTAAATTTCCAGTTTGTCCCCTCCTCCCCACTACTTAGTTTAAACACGCCTGTGTTGCAGTGGCAAACCTACCTGCCAGAATGCTGGTCCCCCACCTAGTAAGGTGCAACCCATCCCTCTTGTACAATTTATCCTTACCCCAAAACATACCCCAGTGATCCAAGAATGTAAATCCTTGCTTCCTGCACCAGTTTCTCAGCGACATGTTCAAGTCCATTACCTTCCTATTCCGGCCCTCTCCAGCCCGAGGAACTGGAAGCAAACCGGAGATAACCACCCTGGAAGTCCTACTTTTCAGCCTTCTTCCGAGTTCTCTGAAGTCCCGCTGTAGAATGTCCCTCCTCTTCTTCCGGATGTCATTTGTGCCGACATGCACCACCACCTCTGGCTCTTCACCTTCACCCTTGAGGATTCCCTGCAATCTGTCGGTGACGTCCTGGATCCTGGCACCAGGAAGGCAACACACCATCCTCAAATCTCGCCTGTTGCCGCAGAAACCCCTTTCTGTCCCTCTCACTATGGAGTCCCCTATCACCATGGCTCTGCATGATGTCTGACTCCTCGGCTCTGCCTCTACACCAATTTTCGACTCGCAGACCTGTCCGCCTCTTGGAATGGCATTGTCGTCTGTCTCGACAGTTTCCAAGAGAGTCAACCTGTTTACGAGAGGTACTTCCCCCGGGTCTCTTGCACTTCAAGCATCTCTTCCTTCCTCATCGTCATCCCCCTTCTCTCTTCTGGTATCCTCGGTGTAATGACCTCGCTGAATGTCCTGTCCAGAAAATTCTTGTTTTCTCGGATGAGCCTGAGGTCATCTAGTTCTTTCTTCAGTGCTGCAACATGCTCCTTCAGAAGCTGAATGTGGACACACTTTCCACAGCTATATGAGCCAGAGGCACCATCAGTGTCCCTGACCTCCCACATCATGCACGCAGCACACTGAATCAGCTTGGCGGTCATGTCTTCGCCCTCTTCAACTGTGGCATAATCTCCTCACTCAGCCTCTTTGCCGAAGACTCCTGAGCCAAAGACTCGCACTTTTCTCACCAGGCACTTCCCTCGACCCTTTTTTTTTGCTGCAAGTCTGTGGACACACCTACTTAATATAGTAATCATAGTTACCTTCCCAACAGCCTCTCTGCTCCAACCTCACTTCCGCCCAGCTCCCGCCGCTCTCTGCTGTAGAAAAGGCTGAAGAATTTATAACTAGTGCTGAGTGGGTGATCCGTCTCAGCACCCCCCAGTGTCACCAAGAAAATAGATGCCAGATTTAAATCAAGTTGATTCACTCCACATAGTATCAAGGAATGGATGAAGGCATTGAATTCTGCAAAGGTTATGACATTGTAGAAATAGTTCTGAAGACACATACTCTTGAAATAGCTTCACCTACAACACTTGCATACAGCCCACAACAGAGTCATAGCTTCACACTGACCTGTTGTATGGAAAAACTCCCTTTGGCCAAATCAACCATGTCAGTCAAAAACAACCACTAACTATCTAATTGCATTTTCCAGCACATCACCCAGAGCCTCGTATGCCTTGGCTTTGCAAGTACACATGGAAATACTTCCTAAATGCAATGAGGGTTTCAGGTTTTACCGCCCTTACAGGCAATAAGTTCCAAATTCTCACTAGCCTCTGGAGATAACGTTTTTCCTCACATCTTCTCTGAACCTGGTGCCCCTTACATTAAATCTGTCCTGATCATTGATCCCTCATAATTTTATTTATCTCAGTCATCGAGTCATGGATTCATAAATTCATAGAGCTGTACAGGATAGAAACAGAGCCTGTGATCCAACTCGTCCATGCCAACCAGATATCCTAAATTAATCTAGTCCCATTTGCCAGCATTTGGCCCATATCCCTCTAAACCCTTCATATTCATGTACACTACCACCTTCTGAAGGATACTTAGACATGGACAATAATTGCTAGCCTAACTGATGATACCAGCATCCTATATATGAACATTAGTAAGATATTGTTGAAGTTACCAATCCAACATTATACAATTTCCTTCGCAACATGATGTTTTTAAATGTTGTAATTAAATCAGCCTCCACTACTTCATCAAGCAGTTCATTCCACACGAGCACCACCATCTACATGAAAAAGCTGCCCCTTAAGTCCCTTTTAAATCTTTCCCCCCTTACCTTAAACCTATGCCCTCTAGTTCTGAACTCCCGTACCTGGGAAGAATGATCTTGGTTATTCACCGTATATATGCCTCCCATGATTTTATAAACCTCTATAAGGTCACCCCTCAGCCTCCATCACTTCAGGGAAAATAGCCCCAGCCTATTCAGCCTCTCCCTATAACTCAAACCCTTCAACCCTGGCAACATCCTTGTCAACCTTTTCTGAACCCTTTCAAGTTTTGCAATATCCTTCCTATGGCATCCTCAGTGCTTCACGTGTTCCTACTGTTCATCATTTTTCCAACAATGGAAAATATTGCCAAGGTATATCCTGTTCATGAAAAGCGGGATAAATCCAGCCTAGAAAAGTAATGCCCCAATAATCTACTTTAGATCATCAGCAAAGTGACGAAAAGGGTCATTGACATTATCATATAGCTTTGCTCAGCAACGTACTGCTGAATGATGGTCAGTATGATTTAGACAAGGTTTCTCAGCTCCTGCCTTTACTAGGCTTGATCCAAATATGGATTTAAGAACTGAAGTCAGGAGGTGAGGCAAAGATAATATCCTTGATATTAAAGTCACATCTGACCAAGTGAGATATCTAGCAGCCTTAGCAATGTTGGGGTGGCACAGTAGCCCAGTGGTTAGCATTGCTACTTCACAGCGCCAAGTACCTGCGTTTGATCCCAACCCCAGCCAACTGTCCATGTGGAGTTTGCACATTCTCCCTGTTTCTTCGAGAGTTTCCTCCGAGTGCTCTGGTTTCCTCCCACAGTCCAAAGATGTCCAGGTTAGTTGGACTGGCCATACTAAATTGCCCATAGTGCCCAGGGATGTGCAGGCTGGGTAGATTAGCCATGGGAAATGCAGAGTTACCGAGATAAGGTGGGTTAGGGTTAGATGGGCTGTTTGGAGGATCAGTATGGACTTATGGGATGATTGGCCCACTGCCACATTGTAGGGATTCTATGAAAACTGGAGTCATTAGGAATGAGGGGAGAAAGCTGCACTGGTTATAGTTATAGCAAGCAAAAAGGAAGACAAGGTTGTTTAAAATCAATCATCTCAATCCGGAGCATCTCTATAGGAGTTTTATAAGATAATGTCCTCGGTCCAACAATCTTCAGCCATTTCATCATCTTCATCATAATCCTTCTGTTATAAGTTCAGAAGTGAGCATGTTTGCTCATGATTCATCAGATACTGAAGCAGTCTGAAGCAGTCCGTATGCAACAAGACCTGGAAAATAGTTTAGTTTTTACTGAAAGATAGCAATTAAAATCCATGAAGCAGAAGTGCTAGGTGATGACCATTTCCAAAATGAGAGAACCTTGACATTTGATGGCATTACCATTGCTGTATGACATTTCTATTGCTGGATGGTGTACTATCAACATCCTGGAGGTTGCTATTTTCCAGAAAGTGAACTGGGCCAGTCATGTAAATATTCTGGCTAAAAGAGCATTTCAGAAGCTAGAAATTCTGCTGTGAATAGATTACCTCTTGATTCCCTGAGACCCCCACCATCTACAAGGCTCAAGTCAGGAGTGTAATGGAATACTCTCCACTTATCTAGATTAGTTCAGATCCAACAACACTCAAGAAGCTTGACACCAATGTGGGCAAAGTAGTTTGCTTGGTGTTACCTGTACACCACCTTTAATGTTCACTTCCTCCACACAATGGCTGTAGCAACTGCCATTTATTAGATGCCCAGCAATAATTCACCAGATCTTTTTTGATAGCAATTTCCAAACCAGTGACTCTAGCACCTAGACAGACAGAGCAACAGTTGCACGAGATTGCCACTGCTCACAAAATTCCTCTCCAATTCACTCACCATCGTGATTTGGAATCATATCATTGTTCCCAATTGATACAACTCCAGAGGCTTCCCAATAACACTGTGGATATACTTACATCGCACTAACTACAATGGTTCAAGGCAGTGAATCACTACCACTTTCTGAAGAATACTTAGACATGGACAATAATTGCTAGCCAAACTGGTGATACCAGCATCCTATATATGAACATTAGTCAGATATTGTTGAAGTTACCAATCCAACATTATACAATTTCCTTCTCAACATGATGTTTCAAAGTCAGAATTTAAAACAAGTGTGTAACTTATTGTGAAAGAATAACTCAGACAATCTAATTATATGAGATATCATATAATGATTACCTGTTGAGCTATTTCTTAGTGGTTTGGATGGAGGAGTGAAATGAAATGCACCATTCTTAATCAACATTTGATGAAAAGCATATCATTGAAATGTTATTCAATAGTCAGAAAGCTGCTTTACAGGATACACAGGCTTGGTTGTTTGATTACATCAAAACCATTTTGAGCCATTTACAATGAGAACCCAAAAAATAATAATAAAATTCCATGCCTTTTGTTTGACTGATACAATATGGATTTGTTGCTATGGTTTTGTTCCCCTTTGCCAACTACTATTTTGAGACACGGAGCAGATATGAGCCTGTCTTCTACAGACTGTTTCATCAGGGTTGATATTTACTTCAAACTACAGAGTAAATTAATTTTTTTTGTTTAGTTGAGTCATCCGTCATTGTTAAATTTTGCACAATTTCCTCACTTCCATCACAAAATGCACAACACTTTCATCAGTAACACAGGGACACAGAAGCTAAAATCAGGAGTAGGTTGTTTGACCCCTTGAGCCTGCTTCACCATTCAATGTGATCACGGCTGGTCATCCAGCTCAGTATCCTAATCCTGTGCTCACCCCATTTCCTTCAATCTTTTTAGCCACAAGAGCTACATCTATCTCCTTCTTGCAAACACAATGTTTTGGCTTCAATCATTTTCTGTGTTGGTGAATTCTACAGGATCACCACTCTCTGGGTGAAGAAATTTCTCCTCATCTCAGTCCTAAAAGGTTTATCACTTATCCTTAAGCTATGATCCCTGCTTTTGGACTCCCCCATCATCAGGAACATCCTTCCTATATCTAACCTGTCTCATCCTGTTAGAATTTTAAAGGTTTCTATGAGATTTCTTCCTTATTCTTCTAAACCCCAGTGAATATAATCCTAATCGACTCATTCTCTCCTCACACGTCAGTCCTACCATTCCGGGAATCAATTTGGTAATCCTTTGCTGCACTCTTTCTATAGCAAGAATATCCTTCCGCAGATAAGGAAACCAAAATTGCACACAGTATTCCAGGTGTGGCCTCATCAATGCCCTGTACAATTGCAACAAGACATCCCTGCTCTTCTACTCAAACCATCTCACTGTGAAGGCTTACATACAATTTGTCTTCTTTACTGCCTGCTGCACCTGCACACTTACTTTCAGTGACTGGTGCATGAGGATAGCCAGATCTCATTCCCCTCCCTCAATTTAGAGCAAGTCAAATAATGATTTGCCTTCCGATTTTTACACCAAATGCCTCACATTTATCCATAGCACAAATCACACCATGACATCTTTGTATCCTTACAGCTAACCCTTCCACCCAGCCTTGTGACATCTGCAAATGTTGAGATATTACATTTAGTTCACCCATCTAAATTGTTAATGTATACTGTGAATAGTTGGTGTCCTAGTACTGATCCCTGTGTTACCCCACTAGTCACTGCCTGTCATTCAGAAAAAGACCCATTTATCCTTAAGCGTTTTTTTTCGGCTAACCAATTTTGTATCAATGCTAATAGATAACCCCTAAGCCCATGTGCTTTAATCTTACACATTAATTTCTTCGTTGGGACTTTGTTGAGAGCTTTCTGAAAATCCAAATAAACCACATCCACTGGCTCCCCCGAGCAACTCTATTAGTTCCTTCTTTGAAGAATTCCCATAGATTTGTCAAGCATGATTTCCTCTTTGTAAATCCATGTTACTGTGTCTGATTCTACTATTGTTTTCTAAGTGCTCTGCTGTAAAATCCTTAATACTGGACTCTAGCATCTTCCCCACTAGTTATGTCAGAATCACTGGTCCGTAATTCCTGGTGTTCTCTCTACCTCTCTTTTTAAATAGTGTGGTAACACTAGCTACCCTCCAATCTGGAGTAGCTGTTCCAGAGTCTAAAGAATCTAGAATTAGAACCACTAATGCATTGGCCATTTCTCTCAACAACTCTGGGATGTAGAATATCAGGCCCTGGACATTTATCAGCCTTCAATCTTATTAATTTCTCCACCACTATTTCTCTACTAAAGCAGATTTGCTTCAATTCCTCCCGCTCACTAAACCCCATGTTCCCCATCATTTCTGAGACGTTATTTGTGTCCTCTTTTGTGAAGGCAAAAATAAAACACGAATTTAGTTTATCAGCAATTTCTTTGTTCCCCATTATAAACTTTTACTGATTCTAGCTGTACAGGATCTAGAAGTTTTTGACAATCTTTCTCTTTATACACAGCGATAGAAACTTTTACTGTCAGTTCTCACATTCCCTGCAATTCTCCGACTCTATTTTCCACTTCTTCACCAATTCCTTGGTCCTCCATTGCTAAATTCTAAATGGTTCCGAATCTTAAGGCCTCCTGTTTTCTCTTGCCAATTTGTACATGTTTTTGCATCGAATGCTATCTCAAACTTCCCTCATAAGCTATGGTTTGGCCATTGTTCCATTTGCAGTCTTGTGCCAGACAGAAATGAACAATTTTTAAATTCACCCATTCATTCTTTGAATGTTTGCCATTGACTATCTACTGCCATTACTTTCAGTAACATTTCCCAACCCATCATAATCAACTCATGCCTCATACCATCACATTTTCCCTAATTAAAGTTCAGGATTCTAGTTTCTCTCCACCTTGATGAATAATTCTATCACATTATGATTGCTCATCCCTAAGGGGTCTCTCACAACTACATTCCCAATTATTCCGTTCATTACATAATACCCAGTCTAAGATGGCCTGTTGTCAATTTGGTTCCTCAACGCATTGGTCCAGAAGGTGATCCTGTATAGACTGTAGGAATTCGTCTTCAATGGTATTATGATTAATTTGATTTTTCTATCTATATGAAGACTAAATTTGTCCATAATTACAAATTGCATGCCTCTCTGATTTAATGTCATTCTCAACATCGCCACTACTGTTCAGTGGCCTATGTATCACTCCCACTGTTTTTGTCCCTTGGTATTTATCAATTCTATGTATACAGATTCTACATTATCTGAGCTAACAACTTTCTTCAATTTTGTGTTTATATCCTCTTTAACCAGTAATGTAATTCCAGCATATTTTCCTTTTTGTCTGTCCTTCCTAAATTATCCTTTATATCATTTTACCCCTTCTAGGTGAACTTGAAGTGTTTCGCATTAACAATTATTCTCAGCCTCAGATGTTCACTGCCACTTGTTTTAACTTCTTCTATGTTATAGGGTGATTTATCTTCAAATGAAAATGAAGTATTTCTCCATGTTCACACCAGTAACATTCTATTTATTAGTCTTCAAGAAGACCTGGGCAATATCTGGATTTGGCTGACAAATAGAAAGAAACATTAACGCCACACAAGTGTCAGGCAATGACCATCTCTGACAAGAGAGAATCTAACCATCACTCCTCAGTATTCAATGGTATTATCATCACTGAATTCTCCAATATCAATATCCTGGGGGTTACCATTGACTGGAAACTGAACTTGACTTACCATATACATACTGCGACTGCAAGAGCAGATAGGAGGCTAAGAATCCTACAATGATTAATTCACCTTCTGTCTCCCCAAAACCTGCCCAGAATATAAAACACGTACAAAACACATATAAAAGACATAGCCAGTTATGTCCACACCCTAAATGTTTTTTTTTAAGTTTAAGAGTAATACTCCCTACTTGCCTAGATGAGTGCTGCTCCAACAATTCTCAAGAAGCTTGAACCATCCAGGGCAAAGCAGGCTGCTTGATTGGTACCACATCCACAAGCATTCACCCCTACACCAAAAACACTCAATAGCAGCAGTGTATAGTATCTAAAAATGCATTGCAGAAATTTTCCAAACCTCCTCAGACCTTCGAAATCCAAAGCTACTGCCACATAAAGGGACAAGGCACCATATTAGTGGAAACATCACCACTCTCAAATTCACTCCAGGCTACCTACAATCTTGACTGGAAACTTCCTTCAGAGTCAAAAGATCAAAATCCTGGAACACTCTTTCTAATAGCGTTACAGGCATTACTGTGCGAAATAGACTGCAGCTGTTTAAGAAGACAGCTCACTATTACCTTCTGAAGGGCATCTACAGATGGACAATAAGTGATGGCCCAGCCAACTATGCCCACATAACCTGAATTTTTTTTGAAAAAAATCATTGCTGCTAGTTCTTACACCCACTGAGTATTTTCCCTGGTGTGGTAGTGTTATGGCTGCTTTCATTTCAAGACTTTCTGAAGCGTTCACTCGAAATGACATGCTTATTTGTCTGGATGAACAGTGACTGTTTGTTGGTGCAATGGAATCAGCCACTGCTGACCTCAAAGATGGTTTTGAACAAAAATCTAACAATCCCTGCACAGACAATGATGAGCATAGAAATTTAGGAGGTGCTATCAGAGATTATGTACTTCACCACAGATATGCTCTTAGTCCCTCAGGCTGCATTCAAGTACAAATCAATGAAATTGTATGCATGGATTTCCCCATTTACAAGAATCATTTGAACCTGGTGGCAAACCACAAGGTTTCTTCCAGCATCTGGCAATAGGTATACCATTAAGCGCGGTAAAAACCAATCCGATTCTCACAGCACTAAAGGAGAATACATGATTATATTCTTCAATTCAATTTTAATTCAATTTACAGAAAATAAAATAAATGGCGGATGATTGAAATGCAGAAAGGATGAGGATGGAAGTTGAAATATTATTCCGTGATACATATACCAACTATGAATATCCTGTACAATAACAAAACATATGACTTTGAAAATGTGTTTATCATAAAGGAAAAATAATCTCACAAATGTGCATTTTTTTTAAGACAGAAAAGCTTTTCTTCAGCGATTACATACACCATTAAAACACCAATTATATTGTATTCAGCATGTTACAAATTGTATCAAAGTTAAAGTGACATGAATGCATAAATGGAAATATTTTTATCAGTTGATTGATTTCTCGGGGTTTGGATAGGTTGACATGGAGCGGCGATCTATTGAGCACACTGTATGGAAAGGCAAATAGTCATTGTCTGCACCTACTCAATCTCTGTGTTTAACTACATGTGCAGATTCCACTAGCGTTACTCTCAGAAGGTTAATGCCAATGGATGCTTAGAGTTTTGCCATCACTATTATTGTATTTAAAAGGAAAACATAACAGATTAGGGAAAGGAATTCATGATGGAATACCCCCCACTTGCCTGGATGAGTGCAGTCCCCACAGCATTGAAGAAGCTTGACCCCATCCAGGACAAAGCAGCCTGACTGATTGATACCACATCCACAAACATCCACTCCCTCCACCACCGATGGTCAATAGCAGCAGTGTGTAGTTACTACAAGATGCATTGCAGAAATTCACAAAAGATCCTCAGACAGCATCTTCGAAACCAACAACCATTTCCATCTACAAGAACAAGAGCGGCAGATACATGGGAACACCACCACCTTGAAGTTCCCCTCCAAGCCACTCACCATCCTGACTTGGAAATATTATTGCTGCTTCTTCACTATCACTGGGTCAAAATCCTGGAATTCTCTCCCTAATGGCATTGGGGGTCAACCCACAACGGGTGGACTACAACATTTCAAAAAGGTAGCTCCCCACCACCTTCACAAGGAAAACTAGGGACAGGCAATAAATGCTGGCCAGTCAGCGATGCCCACATCCAACAATAAATGAATAAATAACAAATAAAAATGCTGCACCCTACCAGGGACAAATAATGTTCACTTAACAATATAGAGTGCAAATGTCATGCATAGAAAGATGGAGAATGAGTATGTACGTTTTTAGATAATTGTTTGTTATCATTCTTTATCTGTACCTATATGAGAATTTTTGTCCTATTATCAATGTTGTCAATCTCTCAGTACTTCAAAGTTTAGATTTACCTTTTTGTTCTGATACTGACAGCAAAACAAGCTGGAGCTCAAAGGTAGCAAGAAGTTCAGTTGGTGGAGTCGGAGATAACACAGTGCGGAGCTAGAGGAACACAGCAGGTCTGGCAGTATCAGAGGAGCAGGGAAGTAAACATTTCAGGTCGGGACCCTTCTTCAGAACTAAGGAGAGGGAAGGGAGCTGGGAAATAAATAGAGGGAGGAGGGATGGGGCTGGGGAAGGTGGGTGGAATGGTGATAGGTGAATGCAGGTAGGGGGTAGTGGGGATTGGTCAGTGGGAAGGGTGGGGCAGATAGATGAGGAGGAAGATGGACAGGTTGTGTCAGGTCAAGGAGGCAAGAGGGAGCAGAGATGGGGCTGGGGGTGGGGAGTTGGATGGTGGGGGGAGAGGGGTAAATAGTACTCTTGAGCTGGAATCCATCAGTGCTGAGGAAGGGTCACCGGATCAGAAATGTGAACTCTGATTTTTTCTTCACAAATGCTGCCAGACCGGTTGAGCTTTTCCAGCAATTTCTTTTTATGTTCTTGGTTTACAGCATTCACAGTTCTTTCAGGTTTTTTCTGCAGTACTGGTCTCAGAAAAGTTACCACAATGGCAAATAGTAAACATCAAAAGAGAAGAATAGGGTTACAAAAAATGTAGAATGCAATCCACTCCTATAGCTATGCAACTTCACACACCCAAGGTACTGATAGGGGGAGAAAAATTGGAAACTCACATCAAATAGTGCTTTTAATAACATGGTAATTACATTGCCACAGAAACTGGTTATTCAAAAAGTTATCCCATCTTGTCAGAGAGTTTTTAAAGAAAATAGTGGGATTTAGAGAGAGAGAGAAGGTGAGGGGGAATTAGATTTGAGGTGAGCTGTCCTGTGCAGCATTAAAACCTCCTTAGCTCTATAATCATTCCCTCAGTAGAATCTCCTCTAAATTAATTATGACCATTACATTATAGGAATTTACTACTAACATTCTAAAACTTTAAAGATACATTAATTCATAGTGATTTCAAATTATGCTATGCCAAGATGAGTAGAAATGGAAATGACTCTCCTCTTTCTCCACTCATCAGTTGTTTGTAACCAGGGGTTAAAGTGAAAAAGGAGGTGTTTGCCAATTCAGTGTTCACTTAGCTCCTTACGTGCAATTTAAAAGAGAGGCAAGCTTCTTTGAGTTCGGATGCGAGTGGTCAGTTTCATTAGACAAAAACTCATCCAGTTAACAATATTTTAAAAGTAGAAAAATGCATAAGTACATTCCAAACTCTACAACTCACACACAACCACTGCCAAAATTACAATCTACAGAAAAAATCAGGCTAACTCAGGCCAAGTTAAAGTTCCATAAATAAGAAAGAAGGCAAGTAACAGCTCACTGGTTTTAGCTGGCTGTCTGGTCTGGCTATGGTATCCATAGGCTTTGGTCTTCAGGAAACAGGTTAAGGTTGTAACTGATGTCTTCTTCTCGACACTACTGTGGAAACTGAAGCCTTATTTTAAACCTTCTCTGCCTGCTTGCAGGTACGCATGCATAATTAAACTGAGCAGATCAAACTCCGCCTAAGATTTAAATATATATATATTATATATGTATACACACAGACAAAGAGAGAGAGAGACAGAGAACAAAACTATAGCTGCTGTCCTTCTCTCAAAACCTGTCCTCCATAAACACACACAAATCTTTGCTGGTGAGAAGACTCTACTCTAATTGCTGTCAGAAGTTCAAACTCCATTGCATATTACTGAAGGTAGCTTTGATTGTGCTGCCATGAACCAGTCATTTTAAGAAAATGAAGGTCTTTTGTCGAAGGAATTATGCATGAGTGGTTTATTCTTCCATGTTTAGGTTCTGCGAATCTCCGTTTGTGATCAAATCATAAGGAAGCTACTTACACTTTTCCAAAGATTTTTGTTTCTGTTGGGCTCTTCATGGACTCTGGTATTTCCATCCCAATGGATTGTAGTATGGACTATATGGTAATGCAAGCTGGCAGGGGTGGTTTGAGTTTCACTCAGTGTTCTTGTTTCCGTTAAACAGTCTTTTAAACGCAGTTACTGTCTGTGTCTAGCTGATGAAATAGAAATTAGTATTGACACGAGTATGACTCGAGTGCAGAAAAATCAGAAAGGAGATGGATGGAAATTGAAGAAAATCTCTGGTAGGCAGGTCCCTTCGTTGAAATTGAAATAATGGAATATAATAAAAAGGAAAACAATTTCAGTGAACAGACCAATTTCTCACATAAATTGATAATCAGATGAGTCCTATTGAAGGAATATAGGTAATCATGGAGTTTACTTTTACTGAGATTAAGGTAAATGTCATTTCAGGAAGCATTAAGATTGTTAGCAATCAAAAAATTGATCATGATCAAAACAGTTGGAATTTATTTTAATGGAATGAAGTTTAAAGATGCAATTTGAATCAGCACAAAACTGCTTTTCACCAGTACTAAATTGGCAGTGTAATTTCAAACTCAGGCTCCATCTGGCTCTGAAGAAAAGTGGAACAATTGCTGTATTTTGGTCAGCTGCTGGGTGTTGTGTAGATATTAAGAGTCAATATGGGGTAAAAAAGCATAAAGTTAAGGGACACATTTCACCATGAACATTGATATAGTTTAGTAAGGCCTTAAAACAGGCAGAATAATCTAAGTGCTGGAAAAGTTCAGCAGGTCTGGCAGCATCTGTGAAGGAAAAAACATGGGATCGCCTATCTCTGGACTCATAGCAGAAGCAGTGATGCAAAGACTGGAAAGGACTATCCTTCCGCAAATCCGACCTAAACTATGGATATGCTACGTAGACAACACTTTGTCATCATTAAACGGACCAAATTAGAAGAGACACACAAACTCATAAACAACACCCTCACTGGAATAAAATTCACCAGAGAGGAGGAGAAAAACAAGCAACTCCCATTCCTGGACGTCATGGTAGAGCGCAAGACAAATGGGGAACTGCAAGCGAAAGTACACCGAAAAGCCACACACACAGACCAGGTATTGAACTTCAATAGTAACCATCCCAGCACACACAAACAAAGCTGTGTGCGAAAACTATTTAAAAGGGCAACAACACACTGCAGCAACACAGAGCTACGCCAAGAGGAGGAGGAATACCTCTTCCAGGTTTTCAAGGATAATGGGTATCCAAAGAACTGGGTCAGAAGATGCCTACAGGAACAGCATCAGAAAGATTCTACACGCCCCGACACACTCATCACACCACCCTACATCAGGAACACGTCAGAACTCACCACAAGACTTCTACGACCTCTGGGCATCAGAGTGGCACACAAACCCACATCAACCCTACGACAAGTGCTCACCCAAACTAAAGACCCGCTCCCCGCCATGGACAGGAGCAATGTCATCTACAAAATCCCCTGCAGAGACTGCAAAAACACTACATCGGACAAACAGGAAGGAAACTAACAACAAGAGTACATGAACACCAACTGGCTACAAAAAGACACGACCAATACTCACTCATCTCAATCCACACGGACAAGGAGAGCCACGACTTTGACTGGGACAACACCAAGTTCCTGGGACAGGCTAGGCAGAGACAAGCACGAGAATTCCTGGAAGCATGGCACTCCACGAAGCATGCTATTAATAAACACATTGAACTCGACCCCATGTACATTCCACTACAAAGGAAAACTGGAAGTGAGGCAACCCATCTCAACAGACCCCAGAGTTTAAAAACCAGGCAGGAAAACACACCAAAGCTTCATCAGAGGCTGCACTGAGGATGTTACCAAGCGCGGTAATGAAACATCTGCGGAACAACAACCAGCTCTGCGCACCAACCAACCTCAACAAAAAACAGAGTTAACGTTTCGGGTCCGGTGACCCTTCCTCAGAACTTAGTTCAGTTCTGAGGAAGAGTCACTGGACCCAAAACATTAACTCTATTTTTCCCTTCACAGATGCTGCCAGACCTGCTGAGCTTTTCCAGTCATTTCTGTTTTGTTTCCTGATTTACAGCATCCACAGTTCTTTCGTTTTTTATTAGAATAATCTAAGTGGCACTCTTCCAGAGAGTTAGGCCTGAGGTAAGCGAGTAGAGAAGCGTGGGCAGACATTTAAACTGTGCTCAGTTATTATTTCCTTCTTAAAAAGCATACAGAGGTTTTGGAGAAGGTGAAAAAAGTCAGGTAACACCAGAACTCAGAGGTTATTCTCATTAAAAAAGCTAAATATTTGTTTTGTCTGGTGGCTGAGTGGCGGCCTAACAGAAGGCTTCAAAATTATGAAGAAATTTGACAGAGTAAATGCAGAGAATACATATTTATGCTTGTGGGAGTAAAATTGCGTCATTAATATAGAAACATATTGAGAAATTCAATTCAAGAACTTTTTTAACCAAAATATTCGTAACATCACGGAACTTGTTGCCACAGGATTAATTGGGGTGAATATCATAGGTGCATTTAAGTGGAAGCTGGATAGATACATGAGAGATTCAGGAATAGGAATTTATGCTTATAGGAGTGCAAAATAAACATTGAATCAAATGACCTGTTTTGCACTAGATCATCATTAAGCTAGAATTATATTCTTTATGTCGCATGGCTGTTTGGAGTCAGATTTGAACAACAACCTTCTAACTCAAGAGGTGGGAATGCTAACACTGAGTCACTTCTTTTGTCTAACTGGCTTTTATTTTATCTCTGTAGGGACCACTTAACTTTATCTGTGGAACTCCCTCCCACAGCGAGAGGTGGAGGTAGGGTCATGGAGTATTTTTGAAGGCAATGGTAGATAGATTCTGTCTGGAAGAGAATCAAAGAATATAGCTGGCAAGCAGGAAAGTGGAGTTGAGGCCATAACGAGATCAGTTATGATCTTATTAAATTGCAAAGTAGGTTCAAGCCATTGAATGACTGACTCCTGTTCCTAATTCATATTTTCATATGTTACATCTCTAAGCATTGACACTTCTAACTTTTGAAGGAGCCTTCTGCCAAAGTAAATGAAAAGCTGTCCTGCAGCCAGGCAGTCAACGTTCCATCTAGTGGAAGAACTCATAGTGGCAGAATTGTTTATTTGGACTTTAGGAAAGCATTTGACAAGGTTCCACATGGTAGAGTAATTAATAAAGTTAGATCACTTGGGATTCAGAGTCAGCTTGCCAGTTGGATACGAAGTTGGCTTAATAGCAGGAGACATAGAGAGATAGCAGAGGGTTGTTTATCAAGCTAGAGGCCTGTTACCAGCAGTGTTCCATAGGGATCGGTGCTGGGTCCTTTTTGTTTGTCATTTACGTAAATGATTTAGATGAGAATATAAAAGGCCAGTAAGTTTGCAGATGGCACCAAAATTTTTAAGGCATGTTTTTAAGGTTAGAGGAGAAATATTTTAAAAAGACATGAGGGGTCTTTTCTTTTATACAGAGAATGATTCATGTGTGAAATTAACTTCCAGATGGATGTGGATACAGTTACTATATTTAAAAGACATTTGGGTAGTACATGAATAAGAAATGTTTGGAAGGGTATGGGCCAAGACCAGGCCGGTGGGACTAGTTTAGTTTGGGATTATGGTCAGTGTGGACTGGTTGGGCTGAAGGCTCTGTTTCCATGCTGTACGACTCTATGACTCCATAACTAAGCCATTCAATATATGGACTTATTTTGACTTGGGGAGAAAATAAAAATCAAGAGGGTTGAAATTAGGTGGTTCAATCAATATTGCCTAATTAATGCAACACATAAATAACAAAAATAATGCTGTGACACAGTTTGGAAGGAGCCTGAACGTAACTATCGGTTTTAAAGAGATACCTATAGCTGAAATGCACAATAGCCAATTTGACTCTCCAAAGAAATGGAATTAAAGAATTGTGATTCAGGACAAATATTTGTGAAAGTTTTAGAAAAAGTTACTTGAGCAAATATAAAATTGACCAGGGCATTCATGTGATGCATTGGTGGCATGGCCTTTTCTAAACTAGAATCTCCACAGTCAAGGCCCATTCCAAGATTTGATGATCAAGGAAGGCGTGTTCATAATGTGGCCAGATAAATTGGGTGTCAACTTGTAAATCCTTCCAACATATCAGATTAACAAATGAAAGGAGGGGGAAGGATTCCTGGTCAGCCACATGATGGAAAGAAAATTGGAACCTTTATTATCACTAATGGTAGCTCTGGATCACAATGTACATGTTGCCACAGCAAGTCAGTCTCATTCGGGGATCGGGTGGTTAATCTGCTGGTATGAATTAGATTGACACCAAAGACATAAGGGTTGATTCGCTGTTGTGTCTGTGTTGTATTTGAGTTGCCTAGTTATAGTGTTATGGGTTGGACGGGCAGAGAACATAAGAACAGACCAGTGTTTTTGAAACTAAACTTTAGAAAATGTTAGCAATGGGAACATTAGACTGATACATCTATAAAGATGATGATGTGTCTGGTTTGGATTTGAGTTGCCTCGTTATGGTGTTAATTTTGGTTGGACTGGCAAAGAACAGAAGAACAGACCAGTGTTTTTGATTCCAATCTTTAGAAAATGTTAGCAATAGGAATGTTAAGCCTCTACATCAATAAAGGAACTTTCCAAGATCTGGAAAGTATCATAGACAATGATAAAATAAGCAATTCAAGAATCATTACAGTTAGCTAAAGCAGAGGAAATGTAAGCTGACAGCTCATTTCTGAAGAGAGGTCCCGACCCGAAATGTCAACTTTCCTATTCCTCTGGTGCAGCCTGGCCTGCTGTGTTCTTCCAGCTCCACGTTGTGTTATCTCTGACTCCAGTATCTGCAGTTCTTGCTATCTCTGAGTTCATGCAAACAACTGTTTTGAAACTTGCAATAGAATTCAGCTATCTATACTACATTCATAAAATTTATGATCATACATTTAAACTATTCATGAATATCAACTGTGCATTAATGGGCCCATTATATAGTGACTTGAGTTTATTTTGTGTTTTTCATAACTACTGGATATGCTTTCTAGTTAATGTTTGAAGTGTAGATGCTGTTGTAATGTAGGAAATGCCTCAGCTAATTTGTGATCAACAACTGGCACAAAAGAGCAATGGAATAATTACAAGAGGTGTGTGATATTGATTGAAGGACAGAATTTTTACTTAGACAATCTTTTGGGATTGTGGATAAATGTCTCCAAATCCAGTGTTCTAGGCCCTAAAGTGACTAAATAATCCCATGGTAGATCCACAGTCCCTGCCACCGGAGGGGCAGGCTGTATTTGCAGAAATGAATGGATGGGATGCTTGGGTTTTTGATTCCTCTTCTGTCCTCCATCTAGGGCTATTGGAGATGCGACAAATAACTGGCAGTTTTGATGACACTATTATCCAGGTTGGGTAGTCTTAGGCTCGAGATTCGGGTGACTTGTTGGGAATAATGCATTTGTGTTTCAGGAAGGTTTTGAGCACATCGTTCCAGGTAACTACCTGCCATAAAAAAGCTGGGAGTAGAGACGTCATTTTGGAAGTCTTATTACAGTCATGTGGATATGGTGCCGCACTCAGCACAGCTGATCAATCCTAACCAATGCCTTGTTATTAAGAAAATTAAAGCTGGAGCATATATCCTGCCATTGGATTTGTGGGATTTTGCTGAGGCATTGTTGCTGATATTTCTCATGGGATTTATGTGTCTACTGCACATTATCATGTCTCAGACAGAAACAAGCGGACTTGTAACATTGCTGCCTTCCCTCACATAAAGGAGGCTCCCAAGGTATCAGAATCAGTCTGCATTGCTGAATGGATCATTGTGGACCTTGATAATCAGTGGGGAGTATTGTGCAGTGGGACAAGGCTCACAGAGAACAGTTTTCTTCAGGTTACCTCAAGCCCATTCTCTCATGTGCCCCTGTGAATTCATCGATGATGATTTGCAGCTTAGCCTCTGAACGTACACACGTGTAGGTATTGTCTGTACGCTGCAGCTCAAAGACAGAATTGCTTTGTTTCTGAATTAGAGGCACTTCATTGATGTGGGGTGGGGTGTTCTGGCAAGGAAGATGACGAAGGGTTTTGGTGTGATGACACAGGCTTTATTGACTCCAGATTGCAAACTGGATTCTTATTGGCAAGGATACCAGGGATAGCTTCCCTCCTCTTTGTCAAAATAATGCCATGCATTTTTGGGCTTTTAAAAAGCAAATGGGTGAAACTCATCATAAATGGTATTTATGCTGTCATTTTTGCTCAACCATTGGGGTAGGATATTTGCAGATGGGCTGGCACTCGACAGCATGGACAAAGAGAGGTTCATCCAGAAGTAAGTTGTTGAATTTTTAGTGGAGTTGTGACCAGCTGTGGGTGACAAAAGCTATCTGCATCTGAAGAAGAGTCCCGACCCGAAAAATCAACTTTGATGTTTCTCTGTTGCTGCCTGGACTGCTGTGTTCATCCAGCTTCACACTGTGTTATCTCTGACTCATGTGCAGCATCTACAGTTCTTACTATCTCTGCCTGTGAAAAACAATGTGTTTGGATCTTGCATAGCCAGACGGGGGTGTTCCCTCCCAGTGGGGGGGCACTTCAGCAGTCAGGGGCATTCAGCCTCCGATCTTCGGGTATGTGTCCCCCAAGGTGAATTTTGAGATACACAACAACACAAAATCACTGAGCAGAGGCTGAAAGCCAAATGCAGTAAATAGAATATGGATGAGGACAGCCTCAACTGTGATCTTGAGTTCATGTTGCGCTACCGGTGACCCCACCACACTACATACTCTCACACCCACACCCGCACCCACACACATACAACCAAACCCACACACGCACACACACACAGACCACAGACACACACACACAAACACCCACACCCACACACATACAACCAAACCTACACACACACACCCACACACCCACACTGACACACACACTAACAGACACACACACCCACACACACATACACCCACACCCACACACACCCAAACACACACACACCCACACACACACACACCCACACACACCCACACACACACTAACACACACACACCTAAACATACACATCCACACACACCAACACAACCACACACACATACACAAACACACCTACACACCCACATCCACATACACCCACACCCACACACCCACACA
>JAHRHZ010000076.1:4179146-4207396 GCA_024137785.1 Ginglymostoma cirratum
CACACACACACACGCACACCTACTCTTCCACACCCCTACACACACCTTCACACACAAACCTACACACCCACTCACACCCACTCACACACACACACACACACACACACACCCTCGCGCACACACACACACAAAACTGTAGGATGAATTATTTGTTTGTGGATTTGCAGATACATTCTATTTTGTCCAAAAAAAACCCAGACTGACTCCAGACTAAAACACAGACAGGTTCTAAACAAGGCCTCACACGTAAAATGCATTATCTGGCCTGAGGTGTCACCTCTTGTGTACATTGATAAAACCTCTAATTACCTCAAGGCAATGACTTGAAAGAAATTCTGGGATTTGCGTTTTAATCAATAAAAAACTGTATCTCCTTTCTAACTGATTGAAGATTCAACAGGGGGTGGTCAGCGAGCCATTTTTAAGATTGTTACCTTTCTGCCTGTAAATTTTGAGTCGGCATACCTCCTCTTCCACACTACACTTGAGGAAAGAGCAGAGCTATGAAAGCTAGTGTTTTTAAATAAACCTGTCGGAAAATAACCTGGTGTTGTGTGATTTTTGACCTTGTCCACCCCAGTCCAAAGCTGGCGCCTCCACATCTTGGATAGATGGGAAGCTTGTGAGTATGAACAGCAGAGCCAGATGGCTTCAGAATTCCAGAAGGGAGGTGGGTGTGGTCCTCTGCAGTGTAAAACATTTAAAGCCTGAAGAAAGCTAGTTATCTTCTCCCATCACTTTCTGTAAGCTATTGCTTTTAAACAATAAGTCAGAGGCTTAATCATTTGTGAACCAACGAAGTGAAAATTATCTGGATGATAAAGATTGATGAACAGCAAGTCCTGGCAAGCAAATGATTATCTCAGTGAACCCTGCAACAGAGGCCATTGATCTCCATTACTCTGCTTTCCCCCACTACCTATAACACCATTTTCTTCAGTCTGTTATTTGTCTGTAGGAGACTATCTTAACAGGGTTGGGATTTTAATTAGTAGAGTTATATGTCAACAGTTCAAAGTAGAACACCTGTAGCTAGAACTTGTTTAGTTTGGTTGTTCTTGTCAAGTACAGACAGACCATCCATGTTTTCTGTTCACCTGAGTCTAAAAAGTCAGGTAAATTATTCCTTACTTTGATGAAAGTTATAACATTTTTGATGACTCCCAACTTAGTAGGGCTAAACCTGTCACTTCAGCAAACCTTTTATTGCACAGTCGGCTAACACCTTTCTTCCCTGCTTAAAATAAATCATCCTCAGAGCATAAGAAAGATTTAGTTTAATTGTGTATTAACTGTTACACAGCTGTTTGCTGAGGCCCATCTATTGCAATTGAAAGTGGATTGTCCACTCGATATTTAAGCATGGGATTTGGCAGCATTACAGAGGACCAGGCTTCACTAATGCAATAAGTATAAGCTATAATGTTCTGTTGTCTCAGCAGCTTAACTTTGTATTTGAGCTCTCAGGGGGCAGTATCATGTGACGCCAATCGTTCTTCTCAGATTTCTCACTTGTGGCTTGAAGATAAGACTGTCAGAATCAACACAAACAATTTTGTAACAAATCTCTTCAATATTTAGACTAAACAAGTCTGGTTGCTTTCACCACTTTATACTGACAGAAGCGCATTAATATTGCATAATATGGAAGAAATGCAAGATATTTATGTTTCAGCTGCAATTGATTATAGTATTGCAAAGTAGACAAGTTGACTCCGTAAGCAGATTCCGGAGTCAAAATTAAAAATGCGCAAGATGTTAAAATCTGCTTTCCATAGTTTGTAAGCAGGTACAATACTGATATGGAATCCTTCACAAACCTAAACGTTGCCAAATCTTATCAAAAGCTTTAAAGGCAACCAATATTGAAATCTTGGTCAATCTGGGCAAAGGTGGTTTTTGCAGATAGTAAATGCAAATTAGCTGATGCGTTGTTGACAACAATGTTATTTCTTGAACCAAGACAGGAAAACTTTTGCTTAGTCATCCCTATTCTATTTACTGCACTTTTGTTCTTACCACCAGGGGCCCCCATTGACTTCTTGTGGCTCAAGCAGTAGACTCCCTCGGCCGCAGTTTTCACAACACCGTAGAGTGCTATCATGCGCCATCATTATCCAGAGGATAAAATGAATATATCATCTATCAGTAGGAGAAAGATTCTGATGCATGCTGAATGTTTGATACTGTTACTTATCCAGGCTTTCCTGGATATAACCACACAGCAAATCATGCATTAATCTTGCCATTGCTCACAGTCAATAGGGAAAAATTACATCTGGCATGCATTTTGTTTGACATATTTCAGACATCAACTTCAGTATAAGCATTTTCTACATTAGATATGACTCGCAAACATTTTTAGTTGAACATCTGTGCCTCTGTGAGAAACCTAAACCTGTAGGAAATGCAGGTTCACATTTACCCCTGATTAAATAAAGCAGCAGCCTGAAGGTCTCAGCATTTACTGTGTCTACAGCTACTCAAAGTATAATGATTGACATTAACAGTTGGCATTCACAGTAGTCCACTCTTCAAACGGCAAGCTATTGGGAATGAAAACTCATCATTTATAGGTGCAACTATCATTTGTTTTAGCATAATACAGCAGAGCAAGTTAACGTATGACCTTCAATATTGTTACTGATGGTTTTGGAAAGAAAATCACTACACACACCCTGCAAATACAACCAGATGAGTGCAGAGCAGATACAGCTACTATTGAACTAGGGGAGGACATCTCTTTATATCATGCAAGGAATTCTAACTGGTAACTGCAATTATCCATTTATTTTTCTTTTTATTCATTCATGGGATGAGAATGTCACAAGCTAGTGCCAGCATTTATTGCATATCTCAGAGGGCAGTTATAAGTCAACCACATTGCTGTGGATTTGAAGCCACACATAGTCCAGACTAGGATGGTACTTTCCTTCTCTTAAGCACATTAGTTAACCAGAAGGATTGCTTCCTCAACAATCAGAAATGATTTCATGGTTTTCATTAGCGCCTAGGTTTTTATTGAATTCAAATTCCAACCTACACCATGGCGGGATTCAAACCCAGATCCCCAGAACTTTACTTGGGTGTCTGGATTAACAGTGATAAGACCCACAGGTTATTGCCTCTTTAATGATTCACTATCATTGTTCATATCAAAAGTAGTAATTTCTGCAATTGTATTCATCAAAACTGGAATGTTTTAAATGATCGTTTTGCTGTAAGCATTGGAACGGGGGACAAAAAAGTATGTTTTATTCCCTATTTCTGAGCTGTAAAACAGGTATTAAACCTAACTTCTGGGTTTTGCGCTCATATCTGATTCAGCTAAAAGTGAAATTGACAATATAAACTCAGATTAGGTTTTTTTGAGGTTTACAGTGGTTGAAACAACCATCATTTAATGCACTTCTGGAAATCAATGTAAGTACAGTACGCTTTCATTTACCTTAAAGTGAGACCAATGGAGCAGAACTGTGCCAGCTGGCTACATGGTGATACTGTAAATCGCTGCTATTCTGGACTCAACGCATTTTCCCCTTCTCTGATCTGCTGGCAACTACCGCAAGGCTCAGCCTAAGCAAGAAATGAAGTAAGGATGTTCATTTTGTGCCTGCACTTCACCAGCTTTGTGTTAATGAGGCTTGAACATCAATTTTGACCAATCCTCAGCAAACCTCTTTGTGTTGGACTTACATTGTCAGCATCAATATGTAGGTATCAGCAATTTTTCTCCAAAGCTTATTCACTCAAGTGTACTATTGCAGAGATAATTTTATTTAAAAAGTGCAAAATAGTTGTGCCAAAGTTTAACTTAGTTTAAATTTTTCCTGGTGACCTCAATGGAATCCCATACTTCAAACATATAGATAATGATGCCAGGTAACAGTTTCCTTTGGTGTCACAGAACACAGATAAAGACCCTCAGACCCATTGAGTCTGCACTGATAAAATAAAACAAGCACCTAACTATTCTAATCCTATTTTCTAGCAGGTGGCCGACAGCTTTGTAGCTCTGATATTTACTTAACTTGAGCTGAGTAAGAATAACGTTTTATCTAGCAGAGGTGGTGGGGGGAAGGGGGTTTGGAGGGAGGCAGTAAGACCACCTGTTTTCAAATCTCTTATAGATAACAGCCCTCTTGACATCAGTCTTGAGAAAAGAGGGATAGCATGAGTAGAAGATGACCAATAGGTGTTGGTGAGACGGAAGGATTATTGACTGAGATTATTGGTGGGTGGAGGGGTGTAAAGTGTGTGGCAGTATGCTCAGCATTAATATATCATATGGTTTTACACCATCTGATTAGCTGAACCATATGATTGTGTTCCAAAGTTGTTTCATAACTAACTGCATGACTGCAGATACCTTGTTTCTACTATTTTTCCTCCTCTACTTCAGCCTGTCACAACCACTCCCCAGCTGACTGTCCCCAATTTGTTACAATTCTGGATGGGATACCCCTAAGTAGCTATGCTCCCAGGCAAGGAAGGATGAATTGGCTCCCCTTATATACTCAAATCCTTTGTCAACTGGTTGCAACAGGCTTAACTTAACACATCAGATCCTTTTCCTCATGGGTGCCTTTTCTCAGCCCACATATATTTAAATTCTAAAATGAACCAATTTAGGCAAGCATTTTGAATTAATCAAACATTATCTCTTCAAATGTAAGGGAAGAAAATAAAACACAACATACACACAGACATAAATTAGAAATGAGAGGTAAGCCTAAAAAGAAAGTTAAAAAAAATCAGCCTTTGATTTTGCCATGATGAAAAGACTGTGAAATGTGACACCCGTTGAAATGGCTACTTCCAGAGATGCTGACTTGTTGCGTAGTTGTTTGGAAATATTTGGTTCTATATTTACCTGAAGGAGTTTGTCCAGATTTCTGACTTAACTTTGTTTTCAGTAATCAAGGAGAGAGAAAGTTTATTCCTTGTTATCTTTGCATAGAAGGGTACATGTTGAAGTTTCAGCTGTGTCTCTTTATATCATGCTTGAGCATGGTGACATTCGAACTACAAAGGAGCAAACTAGCACATAAAGATGCCAGCACTCAAGCACATGGAAACCAAGGTTACATTTGGTTTTCAAGACCCATTCTTCTGTATTCTTGGAAGAGTAAAACACAAACATGTCTTTCACCCACCATGGCCTTTCTTTATTTCATTTCACGTCTGCAGTCCATCACACAATGCATAGGACAACATTTTCTGTTGAAAGGAGGAAATCAGCCCTTCACTATCTATGAGAGATCACAGTTTGATTTTTTGAATGGCCTTTATGTCCTTGAAGTGTTGCAGCCTAAAGTTTCCTTGATTCTCTTCAGGCGCAATATTACCGGCTTCGTCTCAAGGCTCAGTCTAATCCAAACAAGGATATTGTAGACAGCTATTGAATTTAAATTCCCAGGCATGTTTTGGCTATCATGTCTTTCTTTTAAAACAAAACAAACTTTGCATAAGTTCAATATATCCATAATTAATTTGTCATTCTGATCAGTTTTCGAAACAATCCTCCTCCAAATGCACACAGTAGTTATCACTTTGTTCCTCCTCTTGAAGTTCCAGTCTTCTCATCAGCGCCAAATTATGCAAGGCACTTTGAACCATTACCATTCCAAATATCCTTTTATGTTCATTTTAGGTCATCACTGGATCTACCTATGGATTTGAATCACAACTTTAGAAACCTAATGAGTTTTTAATACTTTGATGCTCTCGCAATTTCTGTTGTATCATTCCTGTGTTTTGGTGCAAAACTCCTCATAGGTGTCATTGTATCTTTAAAGGGTAGCAATTGACTCCAAAGACCCACCTGTTCCCTCTTTATGGAGGGGTGAAGACTTTATGGGAGATATGATGTAGTGCAAAAGTAAGATACCAATTTTTCCTGTAGAGCTTATGCAGACATTGTATACTGAATCAACATTGACGGAATGGAATTAGGCTAGATTGATGAACACCCCTGGCAGATTTATGTGCACCTTAAATGCCATATGTGTGCAGTTTCAGTTTCCCTGGATCTGTGAAAATCCAGTCAAAACATTGAATCTGGGTATTCCTCTCGTTCTGACCAACCTCACTAGTTGTAAAGTGAGAGTAATTAACTGCTTGTAAACTGAGGCACTGGCCAAATTGTAGGTGTATTCGTGGGATGCAGATTGAGAAGTCATACTGGTGTCACCTGCAAATTCCTTAAAGGGCCTAGAGGCAGAGATATGCAAGGCTGTGATTCCCTTCACCACTACTATCAACGCACACCACGAGTCCGCTTCGAAGAATGGCTTATTCCAAGATGTCAGCAAAGACCTATCATGAAATTTTGAGCATCCTGAGGCACTAGTGCTCACTAAAGCTGAGAAACTGATCTTCTCTCTGTAATACCTGTGCTAAAGGGATTGCCTCCTGCTAGTTGGAGGTCTGTGTTAATCCCCTCTGTTCTGTAGAGCAGCAGATGCCTGAGGAGAAGGTAAACACTCTTGACAGTATAAAATTAATTCCAACAATTTTTGTTCATATTATTTGTTATTTCCATTAGAAACTGTAGAGAAAATTACTGCAATATATTTAAATTGCCAAGTCTTTACAGCTAATAAAAACTCAGAATGGATGATCTAATAACTCGAAGAGCCAGTCAATCACTTGAAGCTTAGAATACATGTTAAAATGTAAAGTTGAAGTGGCAGAAATATCAGGACATGCAGAAGCTTCTATTCTGGAAGTTCCAAAAATCAATAATATGAATTATGGCTAATGTTCAGTAAAGAATACATTTGTTAAAATGTTTTGTTTATGAGGTCTTACGGGATTTATATTCCTCTATTTTCCTTGGTACCACAGTGAAACTATTATTTATTTTGTTCCATGAAGAAAGGGAATAAACTCAAAACACCCAACAGGTTATACAGCAGCTGGCACAGAAGAATAAGGGCCTGGATTTCACCTATTGGTCTTGATGATAACCTCTGCTTTAACTCCAAGGTGGAAATCCAGAGGTTACTATGGTGGGATGCCACTCCCAGAAGTAACCAAGTAAGAAGCTGTGTCAGAGAGCACTCCATTAATGATTGCAGACTGGCCAATTAAATGCGAGAGTCAGTGTCAATAGGAGGGCCCACAGTGATGCCTGGTGGCAATACTTGGTGTTTCTGAGACAAACAGGACACTGCAAAGGTGCCTCAGAATTCTCTATAACATTGTAAAAGGCTAAAAATCCACCAAGGCCACTGCTATCAATTGGTTAAGAAGATCCTGTCCATTGGATGGTCTGTGGCCATGTAAGTGACCATTGCAAGCCGATGGGTCCATGTTGAGGTGATGGAAAAAAGATATCAATGGCCTCCTGGCTTGCCATCAGGAGGTTTTCTCAAGTTACATTTTATGGTTGCTTAATTCACATAACAAATGAATATCAGGAAATCAGAATAGTGTTTTCAGTACACCATTTGAATGGATTGCTTCCAGAGTCTGCCTTTCAACCTATTGGTCAGTAAGGATCTGTTCCAGCAGAATTATGGAGAATATTCATTGCTGAGAAATTCATGGCAATAGACAAAACCAAAGAAGAGCACAACCAAAATCCACGCTCACTAATGACAGCAGCTCATCATAAAGGACATGTCTTCAACAGCAAGAAGTGCCAGAAGAATGTAGGTCAGGACATCTTTTTTAACTCATTTATTCACATGATGGGATTCATCAGGATGCAAACATATTTGCAGACGTAAGGTACCTGCTTACTCTCCAAGACAAAGAAGAACTGTCTCAGATTTTTAAACTTCCTTCCAGAACACACAACAATCTTTTCCAACTGAGCATCATTGTCAAAAGAATTCGTAAGGAAATATATGTCATATTCTTGACAGAAAGACTATCAACAAATGTTTACATCACTCAAACAAGCATGGCCAGCAGAAATGTGTATCTGACAGCAATTTAATCCAGGGAAGAAGATAATCTGGACATAATGCATTTCAGAAAGGTTTCTCCTCAATCTTAATATTCTGGTGGATGATAGATTGTTGGATTGCTGTGAAATCTCTATGTCTCTCAAATCTAGAATTCTTCTCCCTGGTCATCTGTTCATATCCTGTTTTCAGAATGTTGCATGAAGGCCTCCAATCAGCTGACTGCAAACTCACCCAATCCCCCATTCCCCACCTCCCACCAGCACCCACCACAAAAATATGGCTTCTACCCAGTTGTTGTCTTCTTAAAATTTGAGAAAAGGGTAACTTCCTGGCTTGCCTATTGCTCCATTTGGTCTCTCTCTCTTTCTCTCTCTCTCCTTACAGTTACTTGCAGTCAGCAGCAGCTTCTGTGCTAATTGTGCAGCTTCTTTAAGAGTTACAGTCTGACTTTAAGGGGTGTAGCTTAGCTAAAACATGTGTCTCATACATTGCTGGATGCCCTATTGAGTGCTCACTCAGCCGCCAACATGGGTTGATCTTGGCTAAACACTGCAATCATTCAGATGAGGCAACGGCACAAAGTTTGTGTGCTGTCTACCTGAACAGGACAAGAACATGCTAGTTCTGAATTATGACTCCTGTGCCCAAGAACCATAGCGTACCAAATTTCAACTGATTGTTCCATATGAAACGATTTAATGTATTACCTTGTGAATTATAAAATGTCAACTCCTTACTCACTGAAGGAAAAGGACACCTCAGGATTCATAGACAATCAATGCTATCAAGGGATATCACATCACAAGAGGTAGTTTATGCAATGCCTTATTTGCAAGCTGTATTGATGAATATTCATATTAATATTGGGTATATTCATTGAAGTAATGCCATTTCCAGGAACCAAAAAGAAACCTCATTGCATGAAACAACATGTTTTATTGAGGGGAAATGTTCTTTTATGCTCAGCAGAACGAATAACATTGTGTCATAGTGGCATGAATTTCTGGCATCTTCAGGGGTTCTCAGCTCAAAGGAAGGTCTAACCCACAGCTCAACATAGATCAGGTGAAAAAACAGCATATATCAAACATGCTATAGCCATAATGGAAGTTGGACCCTGTATAGTTGGCTCTAATTTGATCCACAGTGCCTGTCGAACCAACTAATTCCAGTGAAGGAGAGTGAGTTGCTGTGGCAACATACTTTTTACATGTATATTGTAACCTGAAGCAACAAATAGTGCCAGTAGGGGTTCCAACCTCTTTCCATGGCTGACCAGGAATCACTCTCACTTTCTAGGAGAGCCATATCTATTGTTCAGGAGTCATGCAGTGCACAGTTTAACAGATTTAATATGTGTGAAATATTCTGTGCTACTCAATTCAACTAAGCGTAATATCAATTGCAGTGCTCTAAATTGATCAAAAGTGGGTGGAATAGCATGCGGAGATCTGAAGAGCATTCTTACTAAAACAGAAGATACTCAATGCTGTTCTATTATTATCAATTGTCAGCCTTATTCAGTCACGACAATTAGTGGTATGAATGTCATATTTAGTGAGGTGATAAATGTTCTGTTTAATTCTTTTAATTGCTCAACTGAGAAAAAAAAATCCTTAGGACGACAGTTTTCTGGTGTATAGAGATGAAAACCTAATGCTACTGCTCCCAGAGCTGGATGAATGTAAGATGTTCCATGTTGCAAAATGCAGTTTAATGATTTTCATGTAATGATAGGATCTGTTTATAATCCTGTGGATCCCTCCCCTTTTGCAGAATATCTTACTTAGAGAACTAGGACTATGTTCACAAACCATCCTAACAGTTGCTGAAGTCATTAATCTGAGCCACCAACAAAAGCTTCTCAACCATGAAGTCAGAATCCATTACCTTTAATCTTTTCTACTAGCCTCCTGTGTAGCGTATTTCATTCCTAGGGTTATTTCTTCATTTACTTCGCTCACGCTCCTCACAGACCTGACAGGTCTGTGAACATTGTGCTCTTAAAACTTAACTAACTTCCCTAATATTTTCCGTTTATTTACTATGATCGCCTTCACCTTACTGTCAATTGGTTGACGGTTTATCTCCCCATTGGGAGAGTAGTTCTTTTAAGATAACACTGCCAAATTTTACTTACTCTCTGTCCTTTCCTCTCATGAGATTCATTCCATATTTGACAATTGTTTTTATATATTTATATGCAGACCAATTGAATAGTTTTGCTATTTTTGGGCTTCTTTACTTATACTTTCTTTGCCGTAAGCATTACCTTCTCAACTTCTTATGTTCTCGTTTTTTTCCCAATGTTATAATTTTTAATCATGAATTCAAGGCCCTGAATTGTCCCTCCAGATTTTGTATTTCAAACTTTTTTTATTATCAACTGTAATCTGTAATTTAAAGTCGGTTTCAATTTTTTTTCCCAATGGCTCATTTTCATTCAGAATTTTTGGTATTAAGTTACTGAGAAAAGCATTATTACTGAAGGACAGTCCAGTACAGGAATTTTTATTCCATCTCACCTGAATTAGCTCATAGTTCATTTTTTTTTTTAAATCAACCCTGTTCCTGACTCTCATTGTTGTACTAAGTTTCTTTTCATTTGGAATTTTAATTCCTACACATCATGGTCACTTCTTTTAAGGAGATCTCTGCAATTAATTCACTACGACATTGTTTAAAATTTAGGACAGAAATGAGGAGATTTTTTTTCCCTCAGAGTGCTGTACGGCTTTGGAACTTTCTCTGTCTCAGAAGGTGCTGGAGGAGGGGTCTTTGAATATTTTTAAGGCAGAGCTGCATGGATACTTGATGCAAGAGAATCGAAGTTGTCGTGGATAGACAGAAACGTGGAATGCAACACACAAACAGATGGGCTACAATTTTATTTGAATAGTGGAGCAAGTTCAAGGGGGTAAATGCTGAGATGTTTTGCCTCATGGGAGAGTCAAGGACCGGGGGCATAGTCTCAGAATAAAGGGGTGCCAATTTAAGTCTGAGATAAGGAGGACTTTCTTCTCTCAGGTGTTTGAGACTCTTTGGAATTCCTTGCCACAGAGAATTGTGGGAGCAGAATTCTCATTCATATGATTCTTGAACTGTAGGGGAATCAATGAATACAGGGAAAGAGCAGGAAAGTGGACCCGAGGAATGTTGGATCGGCCATGATCCTATTGGATGGCAGAGCAAGCCCAAGAAGCTGAATGGCTTACTCCTCGTCCTATTTCTTATAGTCTTATGATCCACTTCTGATTCTGCTCTTTATATTTGTGTGGTACTTAAAAGACAAAGTTCAGGTTATGAAGCAAACATAGTTATACAGAAGAACAAACACAGAGACGAATTGATTTTCCTTTACCGGTTCTATGTGAATAATATCACTGTGCCTGCTCCAATCCCTTGAAATTATTTTTTGATCTCATATTTTCTTTTCTTCCAAAAATATGATTTATTTATCCTTCCATTCCCATGTCACACACAACTCATACTTATGAAAATAACTTGCCTGCTTCTTGACCCTTGGGATGCCCTGTGACTCTATAGCAGTGACATTCAGTGACCTACAGTTAAATTTGTCATTTTCGTTCATTTTGAAAAATGCCTAACATCCACCTGGGAACATCTCTAGAAAGTGAATTAAAATTAAAACGTTACTATCGTGAAAACATGTTGCATCATTTGTCAACAGTTTTCTACTCCGCTGTTACTTGCTTGATACAGATTTCGGACGTAGAGTGAGGAGACAAGGGACAGAATAATGCTCTTATTTTAGTTGTTGATTAAAAGCTTCTACTGGCTTGCGGTAATTATAAATCTTGATCAGCGATATGTTGAGAAACAGGGAACAAGGAAAATCCCTTTGACCTATTAATCCTTTAGCATAATTTATTCAGAGCTGAAAAGAAATTTGGAATATTTCCCTCGTCCCCAAATATACCAAGAGAGAACTTCATGATGGCCTGGAAATTATTTTTGTCAATAGTGGTGGAAAATTGCTTTTCACATGTTCTAATGGAAACATTAAGCATTTTTGATTTGTATTAAGTGGGTTTTATGCGTCTAGTACTACAAGAGACAGAAAACTAAATTCACTCATCATATAGTCCCATTAGGGAGCCACGCGGGAAGAGTTTGCAGGTCAGAGAAAAGATTGTCACTGTAATGTTTAATCCTGCATTCCCCAAAGCATTGTTCAATACTAGGAACTCAGCAATGCAAAAATTTCTTGAGAGGATCGCTATGAAAATGTGTTAATCATTTTGTTATTATTTTACATCTCTGTACTGTCAAATGTAATTTTGAGGCCAATAGGAATGGTTACTGTTCAACCCTACCCATGACTTTGTAAGGATCCATTTCTGTGATTCAAGAAAAAAAACCCATCTCTTTCATATTGGATTCCTAATTGTAATTCATGTAATAATTGTCATCCCTTTAGCAATCAGATGTTTATACAACTCTTTACATATAACTTAGCTAACAGTGTTGCTAATCTCATTTTGAAACATCTTAGGAAGGTAATGACTAGTTTAGGGCATGTTGTCTACTTTACTGTTCACCAACTCCCTTGTTCTGACACTGGGCATGCGGTGCTGTGAAAAACACAGGATGCAGATGCTTCAGAGGCAAAAAGAACTCTGATTTTATTGAACAAACAAGAAAATTGAATGTATTTACAGAAAACAAGAAAGTGAATTTCAAAAATCTGCCTATCTCTGACTGAGACCTGCCTCCCAGTTAACTTGACCCCCAGTTGTAGCCTTGTAGCCAAGACTAGATACAATGGGTAAATAGGTACAGTGGGTGGCTGTTACTTATGCTACAGGGGAAAAGAGAGTGAGAGAGGATATGTGCTGACCCGGAGCCCTATTCCACTTCCCTTCCTGGGGGGTGCCCTATACCGTTAGCCCCAAACCCCACCTTCCCTGTCTAAGACGAGACAAGATGGGTTAGAGGGTCTCGATGACCTTAGACTCACCCCTGGTTTGAAAATGTGATTTTGATTGGTTCTTGTCCATCGTCTCTTGCCGTAGCTGGCACTCCGCATAAGACCACAAGTACCAGTAACAGTAAATCTAAGGTGATGTGGTTAGATGTGTGGGACTTAACCGGTGAGTACCTTGGGTTTTCTTTCATTCCTGGTGGTCCTTGCAAGCAGGCTGTTGTTTTGGATGGTGGTGGATGCTGCTGATGTTGCCCTGGTCGGTGCCTTGTGTCTCTGGATGCCTTCGGTTGCCTCTGGAGGTCGAGTACAGGTTGGTGGTACCTGTGGTTCTGAGGCAGCTGGTCTTCACGAATGGGGCCTGTTTCTCACTTAGGCTCTCAACTGTCGTCGCGCAGCCCATCTCAGAGCACACATTGTATTGGAATCGGGGCGCGTTGCTGGTATCACAGGGCTGGTATCGCACACATACTCACTCTCTTTCTCTCCCTCCTGTGCTGGCCTTGGGGTCTCCATTGTACCCAACTGCAAGCCCCCTGATCTCCCGCCAAATCTTTTGAGCTATTATTCCTCCCCTTGGGGCTGAATGGGCTTCCTGATCACTGGAGTAAAGTCTGAATGGTTTTTCGATTAAGGTGAATGGTTTTGATGGTTTTGGAATGTCCAGTATTTCTGTTGGATGTGTATTCATTCAGGGTTTGAATAATGTTTTGAATTTTTTTACATCCATAGGTGGAACAGGTTTGCATGTAGCACAATGGAGTGGAATATTCAGTATTTCTGCGCCTGAGCCCTGTCTGGAAACTTGCATGGCTTTGTACTTCTGCAGGCTCCAGAAGGTCTAAACTTGTTGAAATTGTTTGTTTCCTGCAGTCTGGCTTCCATTGTTCAAAATGGGGTGTGAATGGGGGGTCTTTCTTTTAGTTTCTGCAAGCTAACCCCAATTCCAGACATCTGTCCCCTGGAATTGCATATTACGCAGTCTGTCCTCACCAGCCTTTCCTGGTTCAGTTACAGGCCATGGTTTCTGGAGTCCCAAAAGTTCAGTGAATTTAATCCAATGTAATTTCTACAACTTCTGCCTTCAGATGGTTTTATGTCCAGCAAATGTCCATGAACTGTCGGGGACTTCTGCCCCACTTTACACACAGTTCCAAAAAAAAACAGAAGTTGAAACAACGACTTCAAAGGTGTAATGCCTGCAGAAGAAGAGAAAACAGTGAGAGATGCCCACAGATTTCTAGCTCCACATGGTATTTTGAACATTTTCTTTTTGTCACACAGATGTCCAGGTACTTGTGAAGTCTTTCAGCATTAGCTGCGTTGTTAGCAGCAAGAATGGAGGTCCAGATTTTGTCACTGTAATTACAGCAGAACTGTCAGCATTCATTGTCACCGATGAAATTGACGGTAATTTCTAACGTCTGCACATGCACAGCCAAGCATGGCAATCCAGTAATTGCAGTCAGTGATTCTCTGATCCTCCACAGGGCGCATAAAAGCCTTGCAGGTGGGATGGTTTTGTAATTACTTATATTAAAGGCAACCTATATTTTTAGGGACTTGCCTTAAGAATGATTGAAAAGGTTATGCATTTTGTATACCTTGTAACTGAGTTGTGACATGACAAACTAAGTTCATATTTATTTCGGAGCAACTTTCCTGGCCCCCTGAAAAATTAATTTTAATACGTTTGTGGAATTGAAATTACTCCATTATGGTAAAATAAACCACAGATTTTTAAATTTTTAAATGGATTTTAAAAATGAAGTTTCAAATATTTCAACCTCTGACTTGAGCTTCTATATATTCCCAATGTTTAGCTCATTTTCTGAACAATTACCAAAACACGAGTGATAATCAATGTCTTTTACTCCTTCAACAGCAAAATGCTGCAGATGCTGGAAATCTGTCATAAAACAAAAAATACCAGCAAAAATCAGCAAATCAGCTGATTCTGTGGGGAGAAACAGATATATTGCTTCAGGTTGTTGACCCTTCGTCAGAACCATGGACATATTGGAAAGTAATAAGTTTTAAACACAAGACATACCTGGGCAATTTTCGATATTTGTCGGGTAGATGTGTTGTAACCGTACTGCAATGGTTTGGCTATGAGTGTATCAAGTTCTGAAGAAAAAATCTTTAGTACTATTGCCAAGATGTCATCAGAGTTTATAGCTTTTGCAGTATCCAATGCCTTTAACCATATCTTGATATCACAAGGGGTGAACCAAATTGATTGAAGATATTTCTGTAATGCTGGGGCCCTTGGACAAGGCTGAAATGGATCATTCACTTGGCACTTCTGGCTGAAGATTTTTAAGATTGCTTCAGCCTTATTTTTTGCACAGATGTGCCAGGCTTTCCCAACATTGAGGATGGAAATATTTGTGAAACCTCCTCTTCCAGTGAGTTGCAAATAAGTAAATGAAGAAATGAGACAAAACTGAACCAATAAACACAAGAATGACAAAGAACGGAGGCAGATGTCATGCTTTATCATTATTGAACACAATGTTGAGTCTGGAAGACTGTGGCCTACCAAGTTGCAGCAGGATTTATGCTGGTGCCAATGGTATCACCCTATCTCAGAAGCTCTGTGTTCAAATCCCACTGCCAGACTTGATGGACACAGAATATATGTTTGTAATGTGGCCAAACAGGTCAATTATCATCAAGCAAATACCATGCTAATATTCTTTATTTGCTGATTTTTGCCACGGAATATACTTTGCGGCAAGTGTCCTTGTTTTAAGGGACTATCAGAAAGTACTCTTTTGAAAGACGAGGTGTAGCAGGCCAACACTGAAGTACAATACCAGTCCAACTTCTAAAAAGTCAGAGTGGGGAAAAACAAAACATAAATTTGAAATGACAAAGGTCATGAAGCTTAAGGACTGCATTGAGGTGTTCTATACTGATGGTCTTGGTTTGTTGTCCATGAGAATTCTTCAGTGCGACTGGTTGCGTGGCCTGCTTGATGACATCATTGTTGTTGGATGCCAGTGAGCCCATTATGTAGATGCTGGAATTAATGTTAGGAAAGGAGTACTGCATGTCCCAGTGATCACTACGTCTTTGTAGGCACCTTTCATCAGGGTTGGCAGTGAGTGCTGGTGCTTCATCATTGACAGAGAAACCATTGTCAGTGAACCAACACATTTTGTGTTAATTCTAAAAACTTTCACCCACAGTAAATTCTTCATACTCGCCTCAGTGAATCAACAACTCTCTGGATGAACATATTTGATTTTGCGAGTTTTCAGCGACGAATTCATCCAATGGATACAGTGAGAGTTTCCATAGCAACTCATCAGAAACAGTTTTGCTATTATGACTGACCTTCGTCTGTTCACCATGGCCTGATTCAGAAAGTAAAGGCACTAGTGGCTTTTAAACAGCTCAGGACCAATGCTGAAACCCCTCGTGAGCAAGCTTAGTTTATTTAAGTTACATCATCATTCAAGTCACAGGCTTCGGCAGGGTACTTACAAGTACAGTGTTAGGAAATAGACGAGCAGCAATCAGAAACAAAATTATATTACAAAGCAGATATTGCCTTTGTTTCTGATATTTCCCACATGAAACCTTGCCATGTGGATCCGGTGGCACAGAAGTTATGGGTGTCCCTGTGGCTGTTACACTAAGACCTGCTACATAACTGTATGAAGAACACTTCCGTTTGCAATCCTAGGAACAGCATTAACCTCCAAGAGATGTGAAACTGACATTTACTGTGGAGTTAGCAGCTGAAAGTGCCCTCATGATGGAATGCCACATTCACTCATCGTCTCTGGAATGCCATACAGATGAGAGAGGGGCAGTAGTGCCATACTCTGTTCAGATGTGGAGGTCAGAATGTCATGTGATGATGCCATCCAGCATATTTACATTTCAATACCTTCTTCCACCGTTGCCAACGAAGGACATGGGATGGTCACTTGATATCAGGCTTTGACTTCAGAGTAACATAATTTATTATATATTAATACTAAATGCTGCTTTACATGGTAATCACAGACATATTGGGTTATGATGTTATAACTACAGTAAGTAAGGAATAATTCATCTTATGTATGTTTATGCACGTGTTCCCAAGATGTTCTCATTATAGATTCTTCTAATCTGGTGTAGTATTGTCTTGTGAGATAGTAGGAACTGCAGATGCTGGAGAATCTGAGATAACAAGGTGTAGAGCTGGATGAACACAGCAGGCCAGGCAGCATCAGAGGAGCAGGAGAGCTGATGTTTCGGGTCCAGATTCAAAACGTCAGCTTGCCTGTTCCTCTGATGCTGCCTGGCCTGCTGTGTTCAACCAGGTCTATACCTTGTTATCTGGTATTGTCTTGCGTTGTAATGTAGTATGACTGCTCTATCCCTGCCCACACTATGCAATTAGTGATCATGGTATCATAGGAACTTCATTGCAAGGTTGCTCCATGGTCCCGAAGCCCTTACACAACACCTTTCCCTCATTTCCCATGAAGCAACTTCTTTCTGCCTTCTCATTGAAATGATTTCAATATGCAACACTTGAAAAGTAAACTTTCAACAGGAGGCTCAGACTGTCCATAACTAGTGTAACGTATTCCCTGACAGCACCATTTAAAGGCAGCCTATGACTGCTGAAAGAATGGTGATGGGGGTCTATTATAGATCACACATGTAATACATTTTTACTTGCATGTTACAGTCCAGAGCTGTAAATGATGATGTTTGAGGTTCCAGTGTTCTCACTACTCATACAATGTACCATCAGCATGTATTGAAAAGATTTACAGGTTAATCAACCCCTTTCACTGCATTATTAACTCATCTTTCTTGGTCATCACGACATGCAGTGGAACCTGAACCCTAGCTCCTGGTTCAGAGGCAGGGATACATACCTCATTTTGAAGCAGGAGTGCAGATATTCTGCAGATGATGCCATAATTGCAACCAAGCCAGGGCAAAAGGATAGCTGTTTCCCAGCTCAGCAGTAAACAAGGTCACAGATGGGTTCAGCTGCAGGGAACGCAGATGAAATGTTCAATGAGGAAGTACGCGGAGAATATGCACTGAGTGTGCTGGAGTGTGTGTTGTCACTATCGAGGAGCATGGTGGAGTATGATTCCAACATGGCATCAGACTTTATGGATAGATTGGGACTGTTCTTGCCATTAGAGAACTAGTGGCCAATTCCATGGCATTTGTAGATGCAATATTTTGATACTGCAGGGGATATTCAGACTTGCGGTATGAAATACATGCTGATTGCTGTCAGTTTACCATCTATTTTTTGTTCGTTTTGTGTGAGCTAACCAGGAGCTAACCTGTACAGGAAGCTTTTTAGCTGCAGGTTGAAGGGAACTTTAGTTGCCATGCAAACCCAGCTTGGTGCCACACAAGCTCAGACAGCCACCATCTTGGCCGAGAGCCTCAGTGCTTAGAATCTCACAGGAGTTCAACAATCTGTCCTCGAATAGATTACTGAGGTGTCGATGCAAGAGATTAGCTGTGTGTGGTGCTGGTGTGGCTGCCATTTCTCGCTGAGGAGGATAAGTGATAAGCGCGGAGGTGCTGCTATGGTGCATGATTTTATACCCCTCACCTGCCTTTAGGACAAGTTTCCTGAATTAACTGCACATCAGCCCAAAATGAACTGTGGTGGGGTCCCCAGAGCATGGGGGGGGTCATGACTTTTGATCATCTGGCCAATCAGAGACCAGCAGCTGGGCTGTAGGCAGCACCAGTGAGGATGAGTGGCTACAGACAGCAAGGCATCTGTCAGAGTCAAAGGAATGCAGAGAGACTCTGCTTCAAAGAAGATTGAGGGCAGGATGGACTTCATAAAGTTTTAGGAGAGAATTCAGCAGAAAGATCAGGCCAGCGGTGTATTTCTCAGTGTACCCTTCCTGATGTCTGATCCCTAGATCAGGAACTGAGTGACATCCCTATCCCGCTGGATCCTGCAAACAATTCCAACAGGCTTAAATAACTTAACCCACATTGCCGATCATTAAATACAAGTCATGGTAGAGCCTTCATTACCCATTTAATGGCTTCCATTCACTACAGGGTGGAAAGACTATCCATTAATGTTCCTGTTCCAAACTTAATCAACACAATTAAATCCTTCCCAGCTCCAAACTTATCTTGGAGAAGGGCATTAAATTTCATCTATTGTATGCATTGTTGGTTCCAATTTGTTATTAGCTGGTTTTGCACAGACTACTCTTTCAGAACATCCAGGAAATGCTCTGCATATGTTTCAGTTTAGTGTCTCTCTTGGTATACTTTGCAATCCTTCTGTGCTTATTTTAATGTGTTAGGAGCATCAATCAGCAATGAGTCAGCAATGATTCTCACAAAACCATGAGTGCTCACAGACTTCCGATAATCACCACTGAAAGTAACAATTGGTACATTCTTTACTGCACTGAGTTTGTAGTCTTTTTTGTTATATGGAATGATGATGTGGCAAGATCTCACAACAGTTCCTCTGGAAAACTAATTACATGACTGGATGGAAAATATTGTTTGAATGACATCTGATGGCCATGTTTCAATTTACAACGTTAATGCGTCAGCTAACTATTCGGTATCCATTTATCAAGGGTATTGGTTGTCCTGTTGTACTCAGCTTGACTCATGAGGTTTCTAAAAAGAGCACACAACATGAAATAGGGAAATAAATGCTTGATTGGGCTAATGAAAGCAGCCGTGCTCAATATGAAAGATCGAAGAAATATTTTGGATTCATATTGCATCCTTCATGGCCCCAAGACTTTTCATGATGGGTAGCACCTGATCTGGAATGGGTTCAATATCCTTGCTGGGAGTTTGCTTGTGTTCTTGGAGAGTTTTTAAACTAATCTGGCAGAGGGTAGGCACACAGATTAGATGCAAAATTGGGTGCAAGGTCCAATCTGATAAAGAAAGAATGATGGTTAGGCAGGTTGAAGAAACCTACTGCTTTATATAGTTGTAACAATACTTCCTTGCCCCTTCCTTTCCTTCCCATAGCAACCTGGGATACATCACATCAGGTGCTAGGAATTTATGCATTTTTATGCCCACTCAAACATCTAATACCTCCTCCATATTAATCTTAAAATGTTCTAGAAACTCACCATCCTAAATGAAATACCTGGGAGAATAAGGTGCATGGGAGGACTGGAAAGTCTAGTTGTCTCTATATTAATACAAGGAGCTTGACTGGAAAGGCAATAAACTTAGAGCATTGATCAACACTCGGGAATATGATATTGATGCAATTGATGATATCGTTGAAGGAAGGAAAGACTGGCCACTTAATAATCCAGGGTATCGAAGTTTCAGATATGATAGGCTGGCACCATGAGAGAATGATAGGGCATTGCATTATTGGTAAAAGAATCCATCACTGGAGCAATGAGGGAGGATTTCCTTGAAGAGTCATCAATTGAGGTCATCTGGGTAGAAGTTAGAAACAAAAAAGAGTGATTACTTTGCTGAGATTATACTTCAGGCCTCCCAAGAGTCAGAGGGAAATAGAGGAGCAGATATGTAGGCAAATCACAGAAAGTCATCAGAGAAACAGGGTTACAGTTGTAGAGGACTTTAACTCTGCTAACTTTAACTTGGATCTCGTTAATGTGAAAGGATTAGGTAGGATGGAATTTTTAAAGTGCATCCAGAAGAGCTTTTTGTGCCAAAATGTAGATAGTCTGACTAGAGATGTGGCAGTGCTGGACCTAATTCTAGGGAATGAATGCAGTCAAATGGTCAAGTTCCAGAGGGCAAGCATTTTGTGGATTGCAATCATAACTCTGTAAGTTTTAACGTCATTACAGAAAGGGATAATAAGGTGCAGAGCTGGATGAACACAGCAGGCCAAGCAGCAGCAGAGGAGCAAGAAAGCTGACATTTCTAGTCTAGACCCTTCATCAGAAAATTTACTGCAGAAGGGTCTAGTCCCGAATGGTTAGCTTTCCTGCTCCTCTGATGCTGCTTGGCCTGCTGTGTTCATCCAGCTCTACACCTTGTTATCTCAGATTCTCCAGCATCTGCAGTTCCTACTATCACAGAAAGGGATAAGTTTATTACAGAAGTTAAATGTCTATACTGAGGGAAGGCCAATTTCAATATCATTATACAGGATCTGGCAAACAGACTGGGAGCAGTTACTTGCAGGTAAGTCTACATTTGGAAATTGGGAATCTTTTAGAAGGAGTATAATGAGAATTTAGGGCCAACGTGCTCCTAATAGAGTGAAGGGTAAGGGCAAGTCCAGGGAACCCTAGATATCAAGGGATATCGAGAATTAAAGAAAAGGAAGGAAGCATGTGTAAGGTACAGCGCGCTGAGAACAGCGGAGGCCCTTCAAAATTGTACAGAGTGCAGGAGGTTGTTTAAAAATTAGGAGAACAAGGAGGGACCATGCAATAGCTTCGGCAGATAGGATCAAGGTAAACTCCAAGGCTTTTTATAGCAAGAGGATTACAAAGGAAAGAATGGGACCTATTAGGGACCAAAGGAGTAACCTGTGCCCGAAGCCGGTGGATGTGGGTGAAGTCTTAAATGAATACTTCTTATCTATATTCACAGAGGAGAGAGACATTGTAGCCAGGCATTTCATTTAGGATGGTGAGTTTCTAGAACATTTTAAGATTAACATGGAGGAGGTATTAGATGTTTTAGCGGGCATAAAAATGCACAAATTCCTAGCACCTGATGTGATGTATCCCAGGCTGCTATGGGAAGCAAAGGAAGGGGAAAGGAAGTCTTGTCACAGCTATATAAAGCTGTGGTTAGGTTACACATGAAAAGTCTGGGAGAGTTCTGGTCACCACACTATTGGAGGACATGATTGAACTGGAGAGGACGAAGAGTAGATTCACCAGGATGCTGCCTGGGATGAAAAGTATCAGTTATGAGTGAAGATTGAGCAGGCTGTGGTTGTTTTCCTTGGAGCAGTGGAGTCTATGAGGGGATCTGACTGAGGCATACAAAATGAGAGGTGTAGATAGAGTAGATCATAAGAATCTTTTCCACATGGCAGACATGTCTAAGACCAGACGGCAGAGGTTGAAAGTGAGGAGTAAATGTTTTAGAGAGGATATGAGAAAGTAATTTTCATCGAGAGGGTGGTAGAAATATGGAACATGCTGTCTAAGAGGGCGGTGGAGACAACATTTAAGAAACATATGGATGAGCCAAGGTGTATAGCATGCTATGGACCAAGTGCAGGTAAATGGGATTAGTGTAGTTTGGTGTTCATTGGTCAGCATAGACATGTCGGTCCCAAGGCTTTACAACACTGTATGACTCAATGATCCTATAACTGTACCAGTTCAAAGGTCATGCAGAGGCAGTCTCCTGTACATTGTGTCAGCTGTGCCTCACCACTCTACAGCTAAAGAGAAACATTGATTCTTTTGCTAATTCATCATATTACCAGCTCAGATCCAAACATCAGCACATATAGGATGCCATGTTCCCCAAAGAACCTGTCTAAAAGAGTGGTGACCATCGTGATAATTGACACTCACCAATTTAATGCTGTGAGCAGCATTAATTGCTTTGCCCAAGATTTCTGCTCCTAACTCTGAGGGAAGTCCTGCCTTAGAGATATACCAGCTAAAGATGGCTGGCAGCTCTGTAGTGCCTGTGTCAGGAAGGAGTGATGGCCACTAATGAGATCATATGTAGTCCCAGTGAAGAGGAGCTGGATTTAAGTCTTTGACAGCACCAGGAACAAGCTGGCTGCTTGGCTGGAGGAGTTAGGGTGGATTTAAGAAGTCAGGAGAAAGGGTATGAAAGAAAGATGACCTTGATGAAGGTGCTTTATAGAGACACAATGGGCCACCACTGAGGCTCTTCCCCACATCCCACTCTCCCACCTCCCCACCCTGTGGGACAGCAGTCTACACTGCCTGTTACAATGATGGATTAAAACATCAAAGTACTGTGATTATTTCTAACGTGTAGTTCCAAATTGTGTCTTGTAAGACTGTTGATATGGTCAAAAATGACTGCAAGTGTAAATTAAGTGACTGTCTGGAACAAGAGAGAGAGAGTCAGGTAGAGTGTGACACATTAAGTGTCGAAGAAACTTCAAACTGGACTGTGATCCCTTCATTACAAAAATAACAAAGGGCTGAAGAATCCAGCTCAAATGCAAGACACCTCCATACAGATTGCTCCCAAACCACTGACACATTTTGTATTTTTGCCTCTGAGGAATACACAAGCTAAGCATGAAGTTAGGGTGTTTAAAAGGCAATTTCAACTTCACTGAAGTAGACTAGTGGGAATAGACACTTGTGTATACCATCCTGGATTTGACATTAGTGTGCTGTGAAATTCACATTTAATGAAATGTTCTCTAGGTACTCCTGTGTAGCAGGTTAAGGAAGACCTTCTCTTATTCTGAGTACTGCAAACCAGTTTAAAAGGAATCAGGACAAAATAATTTCAATAAACTTACTAAACCAGGAATAGGGAAGTCAATGGTTCCACTACCAACATGAACAACGCTGGTAACCCCACTGCAGTGGCTGCAATATTAAACACTTTGCAAACAATTCAGAGATAGATCCATGTATTTACTTTTCAACTTTTACCCTTTTGGACGAATCTCTTATTTCTAATCAATGTACATACATATTGCATTACTAATTTTCCCTACGTTTAGTCATAAGCATACTCACTTATTGTTAATTCAAGAAAGCCTGGTTCAAGTGGTTCCTTTCAAAACGTGAGATCATTTGGGTATGATCGAGAAGTGTCCACAAGGAAAGGGACCCCTCTAAAATTAACCATGTTACAACTAACTAATAGGATGGCTTAATAAAGAAAAAGAACGAGTTCAACCCTCTTTACGCAGAGGCTTAACAGTTTCAGGTATACTGTCTGGAACCAGTACAAATTGAGGAACCTCCAGTGGTAACAAGATCAAGGTAACAAGGTCCAGTGGTAACAAGGTCAAGGTAACAAAGTCCAGAGGTAACAAATTCAAGCTGCCAACTATCCACATGACCTAAGCCGACCTTGCTGTGAATAAAATCTGCAAAGACAGGATGAGGCCCTGAGATAGCCATTAATTGGGTCAAAGATCTTAATCTCAGCTTTATTTGAATAATTCCAAAACATTTGTTTGATCTTTAATTTAAAAATAATACATATTTATAATGATATTATGTTTTTGCATTACTTTCTAATGAGTCTTTGAATCACATATTTTATTAACTCCTGATTTATATATATTCATAGGCATCTGATAAAACTTTAATTTTTCGAATTGTCACTAGAAAAAAGATCCTCAGTGTTTATTTTTTATGTATACACAGTCTGTTATCAATGATAAATCAATTATGTTTCAGTAAATTGCATTTAAACCAAGTAAAACAATTGCAATTCTGATAGAACTCTAAACTATCAGGTATCCTACAACAGAAATATTAGGAGGGGGAGATTAGAATATTTTTGCAGGGTATAATCTTTGGGTTTCTTTATTGTTTATTGCACTTAAAATTTAAGTGTAGCATATTTAAATGCTGCCATTGTTCAGAAAGCTGTTGTGACATAATGTCTTGTACAATAAAAGTACTTACCAAGCAGGCTCTCTTACAACTGTAATTGAATATTAGACATTAGCCTGGCGTTATCCTGAAAGAAAGCCTTTTAAATGAAAAAGAAATCATATGTGATTATAGGACCTCAGTCTAATAAAAGTTGGAACAGAAAACAAAACATAAGTACTGTAAATTGTGCTTTTTTAACGATAAAGTAAGATTATTTTTTGACTCCCAAACTTTCTAATAAAAAGTAAAAGTGTTTTTTTGTTTCAATCATTCTTCCCTGCAGAGACCTTGCAAAGCAATGTATATCCTCGAAACAACTGAAGTATAAAATCAGTTCAAGAGTCCCTTTTTGGTTACTAGGCCTTAAGCAAACCCTAGATGTATTGTAATTATTCAACACTGGAAGTAATTGAATTTTTTTAGGAAACACATTGTGACAGAAAAGATAGTGAAAGGCATTTTATAACTAAAATCATAAAATTCAGTTTTTCAGTTATTCTCCTCCTTCTGATGACGTTTTACAACTTTGGTGATAGTAGTCCTCAACTTTCAGTCTTTGGTCTTCATGTTATTCTCAAACCTTGTAACTGCTTTGCTTTTTAAGCCACCGATCCATTTCCTCGTCTGTCTCCCTCTTGCTGTGCTGCTTTCAATTTTATCAGTCACAACTATTCTAAATTGGGGTCCCCTTTAAAACTAAGTGCTTTAAGTATTCCAAATTCAGTACTTCCTGTACAGCATGAGACACCTTTAACTGCGTTATATAGCAACTAGCCTTCCACAAGCATAAACAAAAGATTTATCCATTGCTGCCAGACCTTATTGTGAGTGAGTGTTATTGAAAATAAGAAGGTTTTGTTCTTAGAAGGAATGAAAGCTAACCTTCAAATGGAGATGGACTAGGAGACTACGGTCATCCAATGTCATGAGTAACTGTTCCACGAACATTGACGAAAATAACTGCTCAGAGGCTGGTATCCCATCACTGAGCCACCTTTTATTTACTTGTGCACAGTACACTGGCCTAGCTAGCCAGCTCAGTCAGTCCCTTGAACTGAGGAAATTCTAAACCCCCTGTTTATCAGTTTATCCACTTCACAAACACCTTCCACCCCAACCTTACGTTCACCTGGACCATCTCTGATACCTCTCTCTCCTTCCTGGATCTCTCTGCTTCCATCTCTGCAACCACCTGGAAACCGATATCCATTTCAAGCCTACCGACTCCCACAGCTACCTAGAATACACCGCCTCTCACCCATGTTCCTGCAAAAATGCCATCCCTTATTCCCAATTCCTTCACCTCCGCCGCATCTGCTCCCAAGATGAGGCATTCCACTCCCAGACATCCCAGATGTCCTTGTTTTTCAAGGTCCGCAACTTCCCCTCCGCAGTGGTCGAAAACGCCCTCGACCGCATCTCTCACATTTCCCGCAACTCATTCCTCACAACTCCTCCCCACAATAACAACCAAAACAGAATCCCCCTCATCCTCATGTACCACCCCGCCGACCTCCGGATCCAACACATCATCCTCTGACACTTCCGCCATCTGCAATCCGACCCCACCACCAAAGACATTTTTCCCTCCCCACCCTTATCTGCCTCGGAGGGACCGGTCTCTCCAGGACTCCCTTGTCCGCTCCACACTCCCCTCTTGCCCCACCAGCCCCGGCACTTTTCCCGGCAACTGCAGGAAGTGCTACACCTGCCCCTACACCTCCCCCCTCACCCCCATCCCAGGCCCTAAGAAAACCTTCCACAGTAAACAGATGTTCACATGCACATCTGCTGTTGCAGCTGCCGCTGAACACATCCCAAAACCAGCCCAGCTCGTCCCCTCCTCCCTAACCTGTCCGTCCTTTCTCCCACCTATCTGCTCCTCCCACCTCAACCCCTACCCCCACCTCCTACCTACCTACCTCATTCCCGCCCCTTGACCTGTCCGTCTTCCCTGGACTGACCAACCCTCACCCTAACTCCCCAGCTCCACTCATCTTTACTGGCTCCATCCCCGCCTCTTTGACCTGTCCGTCTCCTCTCCACCTATCTGCTCCTTTACCCATCTTCCATTCACCTCCCCCGCGCTCCCTATTTATTTCAGAATCCCCTTCCCCTCCCCCATTTCTGAAGAAGGGTCTAGGCCTGAAACGTCAGCTTTCCTGTTCCTCTGATGCTGCTTGGCCTGCTGTGTTCATCCAGCTCTACACCTTGTTATCCCCTCTTTATGTTGCTCAGCCAGAACTTTCTGATTGGCCCAGGTTAACATCCCCAGTCAAGGATCTCATAGTCAATGATTTCCACCTGGTACCAGTCACTGCATTGACTAAAAGGATTCAGGCAAATGATTGATACAGCGTACGTTACCTGCTAGGAAAATTAAGGTATGACAACAATTGCTCAAGGGCAAAGGGGAGCACTTATTGGGCAATCATCATCCGGCTGTCTTTATCGGGTATTTCTCAGCAGTTATTTCTAATCAGGCAGTCCTCAGACAGCTGATTTCTCCAGATGGAAGATGAACACGAATAAGACAAGAAAGACCCAGGGAAGACTTTCCTAACAACTTGTCTATAGAGCAGGATGCTGCCTTCACAACTTTAAAGAGACTGACGCATCCCACATTAACAGCCTATTTGTTCTCAGGGATCAGAGAGCTACCCTTAATTGCCATGGTTGTGTACTTCATTTGTCTAATTAACTGCTGCTTCTTAACCAGCTCAATAAACTATCAAAAAATTGCTACAAATTATCAACCGCCGATGTTAGGTGACAGTGATCACAAACACTCCAAAATCAACATTATCAGGTATTCAAGCTTTTTTCTATGACATGTATGATGAAGGAATTGTAGTTGTCTCTCAGTGATCATTTATAAAAATTCTGCCCACTCTGCTGAAAACCCCGTCATTAGTTGTCCAAATAATTCCCATTACACATCTTGGAAACCATTCCACTGTTGTCTTTAATTTATTTTGCATTGTCTTGCTTATATGCCAACTTGGCATCCATGCAGTAGTGTTGACCAGATGCAATGCTTTAGTCATGTTTACTTATACACAAACAAAGTTGCTGGAAAAGCTCAGCAGGTCTGGCAGCATCTGTGAAGGAAAAAAACAGAGTTACTTGGCGGGTCCGGTGACCCTTCCTCAGAACTGATGGTGGCTGGGAAAACGTCAGTTTATATGCAGAAAATAGGGAGGTGGGTGGGGTAGGGAGTAAACTATAGGATAGAGCCCAAAGAGAGAGAAAGACAGTTAGACAGACAAAGGAGTTGCTAACGTTCAGGCTGGGAGGGTGAATAGTTGTTAATGGGGACTGTTAGTGACTAACAAACAGGGGTCGTGTAATGGCAGGCTATGTGGTAACAAGGCCTGGTGTGTGGGGTAGGGGGCTGGGCACCACCCTGGTCCCTGGCCAGCATCTCTGTATCTGGCTTGCTGCAGTGTTCCACCGAAGCCCAATGCAAGCTGGAGGAACAACAACTCATTTTCTGCTTGGGGACCCTGTAGCCCTCCAGACTCAATATCAAAGTCAATAATTTTAGGGCCTAAACTCTCCCATGTCCCAGCCCCCCACCCCACACACCAGGCCTTGTTACCACTTAGCCTGTCATTACACACCCCCTGTTGTTAGTCACTAACAGTCCCCATTAACAACTATTCACCCTCCCTGATCGTTAACAACTCCTTTGTCTGTCCAGAGATGGTAGGAACTGCCGATGCTGGAAAATCTGAGATAACAAGGTATAGAGCTGGATGAACACAGCAGGCCAAGCAGCATCAGAGGAGCAGATTTCTGAAGAAGGGTCCAGACCCGAAACGTCAGCTTTCCTGC